>SNQJ01S0020377.1:23902-56109 GCA_010110895.2 Picea sitchensis | reverse complement strand
TTATTATTTAAATAATTTATTTTGTATTCACTTTGAATTATAGTACACTCATCACTTCACTTTATTATTTAACTTCTAAAATCTCTTAAACCACTTTGACTACTTTGACCTTTTGGGGCTTCTAGATGACATAAGAAGGTCCTCCAACTTCGTAAGGCCATAAATCTCAAACCGTGAGGAGTTATGTGACGTTCCACTACCACCAGAAAGGAAATGACATGTACCATCCATATAGAATATTATTACCTACAAATATGTCAAAACTCATACCATTATCCATCAAACAAACTTGGGTCCATTACCCAAACCTGGGTTCTCCAACTTCTCATGACCATAAATCTCTAACCATAAGGAGTTATGTGACATTCCACATACCAACATAAATGGCATGAAAAGAACTATCCATCTATGATAGTTTCACTAAAAAATTCACTAAACTTAATCTCATTATTCCACAAATAAGCATGGTTTCTCTAACCACACTTCTAGGATAACTCAATCTGCAAAGCATCTTCCCATGAGGGATTTCACCATAAGGGGACCACTTTGGAGTTCATCCATATGTACTTCTTATCAACCATGACAAGACAATAATGAGTCATATTTACATAAAAAAAACTTGGGTCCATTACCCAAACCTTTGTGCTACCGAGATTTCTTCAAGGGTTGGCATCAATGACAACCAACCTTAATCAACAGTTGGGATAGGCCCCACACAATTTTTTCCTTACCACCACCCCTAATTACTTGGCTGAGGTTCAATGCGATATGAGGGAATCCTAAGAATATCTTGTTGAGTGAGTGTGGTTGGGGCTGGCCAGTCACGGATGACTTGGATCTTGGTTGGATCCACATGCACACCATGTTGATCAATGATGTAACCTAAGTAATGGACCTTGTCCATGCCGAAGGAGAATTTTTCCAAGTTTTCATATAGTTTGTGTTGTCATAGGGTGTGCAAAACCTATTGAATATGCTACAAGTGTTCCGCCCAAGTATTGTTGTAGATGAGGATGTCATCCAGATACACCACTACAAAATTACTTATGAAAGGTCACATGATATCGTCCATCATCCTCATAAAAGTTGTTGGAGCATTTTCCAAACCAAAGGGCATGACCAACCATTCAAAAAGACCTTATTTTGTCTTAAAGGTGGTCTTCCATACATCTATATGTTCTATTGGGACCTGGTGGTAGCCAGACTTCAGATCAATCTTACTGAAGTATTTTTCTCCCATGAGTTGATCAAGGAGGTAGTCGATTCATGGAATCAGGTATCGATTTCGGACTATGATTTTATTCACGGCCCGGTAATCAATGCAGAGTCGTTAGGTCATGTCTTTATTTTTCACCAGTATGATTGGGCTCCCACAAGGATACAATGTCGGATGGATGTACCCCTTGTGGAGAAGTTCTTGGATCTGCCTCTTGATCTCCTCGTTTTCTAACAGAGAGCGGTGGTAGACCAGCCCATTGGGTAGCGGTGCGCCTGGGGTCAGATCGATAGGATGCTTGATCTAGAAGTGCAGAGGTACCCTGGTAGGAGAGGAGAAGATATCTGAGTATTCTTCCATGACCTTATCCACTTTCTTCTATTGTGTGGAGAGATCGACAGTGGAGAACCTAGATGTGGTTGTGATCTTTCACTTACTCTGAGAGAGAATCACGAAGAAGACAAATTTCCTGGTCTGAGAGATGACCCTCCTGCATTTCTTGGCAGAGATCAAGGAAATAACACTAAGAGGGATTGCCTCAGGTATCCTGTACAATTTCCTTTTCAAAGTAATAATAAAACTACGAGGCCTAGACTCATATACAACATGATGTTTCCATAAATAAGGTTGGCCCAAAAGAACATTAAAAACTTCGAGAGGAGCAACACCACACAATACCTCGTCTTTGAAGGGCTTGATGTCGTACGACAGTCGACACTGTTGACTGACGCGAAGATCACTTCCTTGGTGGAGCCTATTGGCCCTCGACCAAGTTTTGGAGAACCTTGGTCATGTTTGACCATTTTTGGGACTTCGATAGGTCGAAGACGGAGCGCCCAGGCGAAGCGGAGATCACGGGATGTCTCCCCCTTTTGCGGGGTTTTTGGGTTTAAGGGTTATGTAACGGGTATGGGATGTTGGCCCATGGGTTTACCCATGCTTAGGCCTCATTTGTAAGGTATAAATAAATAGATAGGCATTGTAAGAAGCATCAGACCTAGTAGGCCAATGTACTAAGTGAAAATAGTTGTGAATGCTTTCTGCATACCGTATGTAGAGACTTGTTGAGCTAAGTTCAAGTGACTTGTAGTTATTTGTGCGTAGACTGTGTAAGTCTCTGTGCTTGGAACTAACTCAAGGAAGGAGGATCTAGTGAGGTGCGCGCAGATCTCCTGTCTTATGTGGCTATGTGAATGTAAGAAGACTGGAAAAAGCTAATAAAAGAGGAGAAGATTTGGTGGACATAGCCCCACGCTGCGGTGAACTACGTATATCCTGTGTTGTGGCTGCTTTGTGTGATTGATGTGATTTATGCTTAGTGTTGTAATATTTATGTATGTTAGGTGCATCTGATGTATCAACTTAGTGCTTAATAATATAGATGAATCCTAGATCTATTTTGATGTTATAGGCTAAATGGTTATATGTGCTTAGACCTTGATGAAAAACTGCGTTGCTCTGTAATTAGGGTTTTTCTACCTACGATGTGAACAAGGGTCAAAGATCAATGAATGTTAATTTCTATGTGCTCTATTAAGTATTGTGATCATAGATCCGTGTCCCAGCTAGGTTGTAGACACTTGAGTCCTGCAACCCCCCCTGCCTCTACCTCGGGTGAGACTACATCTTCTTTGCAGGTGTTGCCAAAATGGTTGGTAGTTAGGGTTCTGTTGGTGCAATGTTGAAGCATTGAACCTTCGGTCTTAACCTGTGCCAACAAATGGTTCCATTGCTGGGACTTGAAACTGTGATTGATGGGAACTGAAGAAAAGAGAAAGCAATGTGCGTAGATCTGTTAGTGCGCATCATTCTACTTGACTTGTGAAGCTCCGTGCTAAGAAGGGAATCATATCTGAAGAAAAGAGGTACGATATTAAAGCTTTGTGCTCTGATAAAGGTAAGATAAGTGGAAATTTTTTCTTTGAAAGTATGAACCTAGGTATGTTTGATAGATTTTGTCCTAGTCTAAAAACTAGGGCACAACTAGAAGAAAGAAGATGTGATATGAATAGATCTGATAGAAATAGTGAAAGATATGTTATTCCTATGCATAGAAATCATTTTGGGACTAACAAGTGGATGTAGGATCCTAGAAAGAATTTTTTGCAGGTCTATCACTGTGATCCCAGTGCACAGTACAGGAAAGATTGGGGATCGTTTGAAAGAAAGAGAGGATTGAATCTTTGTTATAGTTGCAGAAGATCAGGACATCTTGCTAAGGAATGCCCTGGTAGAGGTCTTGTTTTCCTTTGTTGTAAAGCTATTGGACATTAAGTTTTGGATTTCCCTAGAATGATTGCTAAAGTCGAGAAGATGAACATAAGACAAGAAAATCACGAGGAAGGTCAAGAGACTAAGAATATGCTAAAGAACCAGAAAGAATCCGAGGCTATATTATTGCAGATGAAAGAAACATTGAATGATCACAAAGACATCAGTTTACCAGAGATCTTAAAAGAGAAGTAGTGCATAGAATCAATAATACGAGACTTCGACATAGACTGTGTATTGGATGCAGAAACACAAGTGAACATTATGCCAGAAAGTACTTAGGAAATTTTGGGAAAGCCTGCTATGATTCCTTCATTGGGAGGAATAGGATTGTTTAAAGGAAAGATGATAACCCTATGTGGAAGACTTGCTCATGTACCTATGAGTGCTCATGGAACATCGACAGAAGAAGAATTTGAGGTCATTAAGTTTGTTGAGAACAACACTCCCTTTTCACTTTTTTTAGGAAGGACTTGGATTGAGAGAGATCAGATCCGAAGGAAACACGAAGAGGAAGCTAGAGAACATAAAAAGAAAGAATTAAAGGATTTCATGGCTAGGAGAATAACACGCTTAATATAAGAACAAGAGGAATGGTCGAAGCAACTGAGGGCCAGAGACCTGATTGTCGAAGTTGAAAGAACACAAGAAGGCTTAAAGAACCTATCCATGCAGGAGAGTAGAGAACTTACTCCAAAAACAATAAGAGAAGAATTATTTCCCTCGAACCCTGTAAAAGACCCTCAACAGTGTGAATTTTCTATGCTAAGAGAATATAAGAACAAGAATGGAAAGAGGAATATGGAGATGGAGATCATAGGAAAGAAAACAAGAAAGATCAGTAAGAAGAAAGAAAAGCTAGAAAAATTGAAGGAGGTTCCAGAGAAGACTCCGTAGAAGGAAGGCTTGCAAAACTTGAACCTCGTCGGAATAGAAGAACAACACATATTGGCACTTCACCATGACGAAGCAATATGACCATTGGAGGCATCCCGACCGTTAGAACGACGCTCCAGAATGGATAGAAATGCAGTTATTTCCAGAAAGATCACCATTGGACCATTGAGACCACGCCATAATGGATGGAATCGTATTGATTGAGGAATTCCTGCCCGCTGGAGGAGTCTATTGCAACATTGTCTATTTAATCCATAAAATGTCTCACCGTGGGCACTTTTGCAAATTGTGATTATCCGAGCCCACAGAGAACTAATTTCTATTGCGCAGTGATTTCTGAGACCTCGCCACTCGTTTCTCTTACCCTGAGTATTTTGTCCGCCTATCCGAGATATCCAATTTCGAGCATCTATGTCGGGCGACCTGAGCATAGTAGAGAAATCCTGAGAAGAGATTTTGATTGACCTTATGGATGAGAAGGTCATGTTTGCCTCATCGATGAGAGGATTGCAAGAATCCCCATTGACTACACGTCGATCTGCGCCATCCCGAACTGCGACAGAGAAATGAAGCAAGCATCGCGATGACTTGGCGAACATGAAGCTCATCCCTTCGGTTCTTCTCCACTACATGCCGCCTCTGGTTGGCGCAGTTAGTTGTGACAAATTCCTAAGGGTTTTCGACTATACATTGATCATTGCGTACCTCCCGAAGGGGATACGTGCAGTGGGGCCGCAGTTAGGACAGATTCTGACGTTAAATATCAGTGATTTCAACTTAGGATATCGCAAAAATTATGGAATGCTCGCACCACATAAGTAATTAAAAAAGACAACGGGGAAGAAGATGAAGATAGTCCCCCAGTCGTGGACCATGGACATCGAAATATCAACAATCCTTAATGTGATGAAGAGACCACACTTAGATAGACATCAAGAGGTTAACACGTGGGTTAAACTCCTCCTGTCGTGCTACCATGGAAGTTACCTATGGTTGGATAGGTGCATCATTGTAGATCTGGTGTTGATCCACCGGATCACCGGATTGAGCATGAAAGGATCGAACCCTTAGGATTTTTACCCAGGGAAGGCTGCAGATCGTGCCCTGGCACAGTGAATAAAAGACACCTATGGAGATGTGGAGAAAGGGAAGAGATGCTACAAGGTAGCCTCCATCCAAAATGGGGCAGTGCGCCTAGCTTTTCAATTGATCGATGGTAAGCTCATCAGGAAGAGTCGACCAACGCAGGTCACGGGGTTCGTCGTCAACCTCGCAGGAAAGTGCGTTGAAGGGTTGCAGATGAACTGGGTGAGCTACCTCGTCAACCAGTTGGAGAAGGATTTTTGAGAAGAATAGGACCAGGTCTATGAGTTTCACTTCAGCTGGTTGTTGATCCTCGTTGCCTTTATCGCTTGGGAGATGTCGGAGGGAGTGACCTTCCTTGAAGTCGAGCCGGCTGAACCAATAGTCATGAGGTTCACTACCCTCTGGTATTCGAGTGACATGGTGAAGCAATAGCAGTCTAATGTGGTATTCCACACCTATTACTTTCAGCTAAAGAGGGCCATTTAATCCTTCCCTTGCATGACGTCGAATACACTGCATCGGTTCAGGACATTCACGAAGTTCTATGCAAACAGGCATTTCATATATATCACTGTGCGCATGGATGAAACCAAGGAAGAGCTCCAATCCTATTACAAAATCACGGAGGAAGATATGGAGGAAATAACCAAGGAATGGCCTGCATAATTCCTTGTACCAATCGAACAGACATAACTCTCTGACCCCAACCTCATTGGAAGTATTGTAGTCACCTGGGAAGAGTATGATGGACCCAGTAGTAGTAAGAATAAGAAGAAGGAAGAGGTACAAGAAATGAATAGCGCATCAGAGGAAAATGCACCTGATTCACCTGGAGGAGGAGCAGGTGATGAAGTAGACCAAGAAGAGGATGAAGGGGAAGAAGACAAACATGAATAGGGCGAAGTGACACTACCTAAAGATCCCCTTACAGAGGCCAAGGCATCAAAGAAAATAAATGTTTCTCCAAAGAAACCCTCAGTGCGGAAGAAGTCACGGGCCAATAAACCTCAATTACAGACTATACTTACATTGGATGATATTGACCTCATCATCGCAGTTGTATCATATACCTCGGAGGACATTTTGTAGCGAAGCGAAGCCAAATAGGAGACAATGTATGACATGATCGAGGAAAAGCTAAAAGGGGTACAACAGGCTCTCTATTCGAGCTGCACAGTGTCTACTGCATCATTTTCATCAAGGGGTATAGAAGTAGCAGATGAGCCTACCCAACTACGCAAATTAGCATATGCGACAAAGGCTCGCCTTCGACATGTACAGGAGGAAAAATAACAAGCCACAGAGGCCTTGAAGAAATCAAAGGAGGAAGCCCTCGAGCAATGTAGGGTTGAGCAACAAGAGAAAGATGACCTCCAAGTGAAGTTTGTAGAGGATAGAGCCAGATCTAGAAGGAAAAAGAATAGTTGCTCGCAGAGAAAATTGGAGTTAGAGAGGCAGTCACTAGAGCACTTCACTCTATGTCGGGCTTGGCATAGATGGAAGAGGAAAAAACTGAGAGCAAAGTGGGGAAGCTCGCTGAAGCCATTCAACAGCTCTAAGCAAGAGTAGTCAAACTGGAATTGCAAGCAGTGTCGAGCACTCCACAGGAAGTGAGAGATCAAAGGGAAGAGACTGCCAGGAGCGCAGTAGAAAGAATCAAGACATTGGTGTTAGAATGTAACAAATTGAGTGCCTGAAGTGCGTAGACCTATGAGCGCCTTGCAGAGGACCCATAACTAAGAAAATTAGAAGCATAGCTCCAGGAGGAAAAGCAACGAGCATCGACAGTGCAAGCACAGCTGAAACTGCTTTTAGCGGTTGAGATGATGAAAAGGTCACAGGAACAACACACAGTTCAGTAGCAGGTCCATGCCATCCAGAGTAGAATCATGGAAGTGACCCAGAGACTCCATCCGGTACAGGATGAAGCCTGCACACGTTTTGAGTAGATCGAGGGACGAGGTGCACAGCTGGAACAAGTGATCACCATAGTGGAATAGCGCTTGGAAGGACCTATCACCGAGAAGGTCATTTGGATTTCGTCGAGCAGGAGGCTCTGGCAAAGCAGCAAGTTGAGGCACCTCGAGCCAAGCTCAAGGCCTTCGAAGCAGAATTACCCAGATTAGAGTGACTCGGGATGAGTCACAAGTGAGTTTTGGGGGTCTGTTGGCCCTCAACCAAGTTTTATAGAACCTTGGTCGTGTTTGACCATTTTAGGGACTTCGACAGGCTGGTTAAAGACGGAGCGCCCAGGCGAAGAAGAGATCGCGATATCTCGCCCCCTTTTGCGGGATTTTTGGGTTTAGGAGTTATGTAACAAGTATGGGATGTCGGCCCATGGGTTTACCCATGCTTAGGCCTCATTTGCAAGGTATAAATAAGTAGATAGGAATTGTAAGAAGCATCAGACCCAGTAGGCCAATGTGCTAAGTGAAAATAGTTGTGAATGCTTTGTGCATACCATATGTAGAGACTTGATGAGCTAAGTGCAAGTGACTTGTAGTGCTTTGTGCATAGACTGTGTAAGGCTCTATTATTGGACCTAACTTGGGGAAGGAGGATCTAGCGAGGTGTGCGTAGATCTCATGTCCTATATGGAGTAGGCTTTGTGGCTCTGTGCATGTAAGAAGATTGAAAGAAGCAAATAAAAGAGGAGAAGAGTTGGTGGACATAGCCCCATGCTGGGGTGAACCACATATATCCTATGTTGTGGTTGCTTTGTGATGTGATTTATGATTAGTGTTGTAATCTTTATGTATGTTAGATGCATCTGATGTAGCAACTTAGTGCTTAATAGTATATATGAATGCTAGATCTATTTTGATGTTATAGGATGAATGGTTAGATGTGCTTAGACCTTGATGAAATATTGTGTTGTTCTGTCATTAGAGTTTTTCTACTTGCGATGTGAATAAGGTTCAAAGACCAATGAATGTTAATTGCTAAGTTCTTTGTTAAGTATTGTGATCACAGATCTATGTCCCAGCTAGGTTTTAGACACTTTAGTCCTGCAACCCCCCTGTCTCTACCTCAGGTGAGACTTCATCTGCTTTGTAGGTGTTGTCGAAAGGGTCGGTAGTTAGGGTTTTGTTGGTGCATTGTTGAATCATTGAACCCTGGGTATACCCCTGTGCCAACAGAGCCATCCAATGATGTAGGGTTGCGGGTGCGGCATTGTCGGCAGGGCCAACCGCTTGACGACCTCTACTGAGATGAGGTTCTTCTGGCTACCACTATCAACGATGAATTGCAATGGGGTGACTTTTACCCACATCGACGAATGGAAAAGGTGCTCGCCTTCTTTTGTCTCAACCGGTTCACTAGTCTGGAGCTTGGTGGTAGCAACGGTGGCACTGGGTTCCACGCCAATGATATGTCTTCCCCTTTTTGGTTTTGACTCAGAGTTAGAACCCACATCTAATTCATAGGATTTCACTTCGGCCACTAAGGACTGTTTTGAGCGACAATCAGTAGTGTTATTCCAAGGGCTCTTATGGAAGTCGCACCACTTCCTGGTATCCTTCTTTGTCTTTCGGTGTCCTTCTTTGCTTGTGGATTGGACTAGTTGTCCTGATACTGCCCATCTTTTCTTTGTCCTTTGTTTTGTAGTTTGGGGCTTCCCTTTCTTAGTTTTTTCTACAAGGGGTTCCCAGGCCCAAATTGTTGCATCTATTGTTTGATCTTTTGCTCGATTTTGACGGCATATCGATAGGCCATGTTGGTCCTTGACCAAGTTTTGGAGATCCTTGGTCAGGTTTGACCTATTTTGGGACTTCAACAGGCTGTCGAAGGTGGAGCGCAAGTCGAAGCGGAGAACGTGGGATCTCGACCCCTTGTTTAGGGATTTTTTGGATTAGGGTTTATGTAACGGGTATGGGATGTCTCCCCATGGGTTTACCCATATTTAGGCCCTTTTGTAATGTATAAATATAAATCTAGGAGATGTACGAAGTAGATATATGGTGTGCCATGCTAAGTGCTAAGACACGGGAGCTAAGTGTGTGATGTTATGCTAAGTGCAAGTGATAATTGTAGATGCTTTGTGCATATTGTGTGAGACTTGCAAGGCTAAGTGCAAGTGACTGTACGAAACTTTGTAAAGGCTTCGTGTTGTAACCTAGATTAGGGAAGGACAATCTCGCGGAGTGCACGAAGATCTCTTGTCCTATGCGGAGTAAGATCTTGTGGCTCTGTTCATGTAGATGATTGACAAAAGACAATAAAGAGAAGAAGAGTTGGTGGACGTAGCCCCAAGCTGGGGGTGAACCACGTATATCCTATGTTATGGTTGCTTTGTGCATTATGAATGTTATATTGGTTATGTGATTCATGATTTGTGCTTAGTGTTTAGATATATCTGATATGATAACTTAGTACTGAGTAATATGAATGAATGCTAGATCTGATCTATTTTGATGTGCTTAGTGATTGAATATATTAGATCGGGTTAAATACTACATTGCTTTGTAATTAGGGTTTATCTGCATTGTGAACAAAGACTAAATACTAATGAACGATAACTGCTAAGTGCTCTATTAAGGTGTTGTAATCACATATCTGTGTCCCAGCTAGGTTGCAGACATCTAAGTCCTGCAACCACCCCTGCCTCTACCTCGGGTGAGACTTCATCTTCTTCGCAGGTGTTGTCGAAAGGGTCGGTAGTTAGGGTTTTTTTGGTGCATTGTTTAAGCGTTGAACCCTGGGTCTTCCCCTGTGCCAACAAATGGCTCTGTTGTCAGGACCTGAAACTGTGATTGCTAGGAATTGAGGAAAAGAGGAAGCTTTGTGTGTAGATTTGTTTCCCTAGTGTGAAGTACTCTACTTGATCTGTGAAACTCTGTGCTACGAAGAAAATTCAGATATGAAGAAAGGAGGAAATATCTTGAAGCTTTGTGCTCTAATAAAGGTAAGAACATTGAAAATTCTTGATTAAAGAGGTAAGATCTAAAAACTTTGTGCTTTGTTAAAAGTAAGATAAGTGAAAATTTTTGTTTCAAGAGTATGGATCTAGGTATGTTTAATAAATTTTGTCCTAGTCTGGAAATTAGGGCACAACTAGATGAAAGAAGGTTTGATATGAGTAGATCTGATAGAAATAATGAAAGATATGTTATTCCTATGCATAGAAAGAATGTTTGGACTAACAAATGGATGCAGGATCTTAGGAAGAATTTTTTGCAGGTTAGCCACTATGATATTAGTGCACAGTACAAGAAAGGTTGTGGATAATTTAAGAGAAAGAGAGGATTAACTCTTTGTTACAGTTGCAGAAGACTAGGACATCTTTCTAAGGAATGCCCTGGTAGAATACCTAGTTGTCTTTGTTGTAAATATATGGACCATTAAATTCTGGATTACCCTAGACTAATTGCTAAGGTTGAAAAAATGAATATGAGACAAGAAAACCCTGAGGAAGGTCAAGAAACTAAGACCATGGCAGAACCCCAGAAAGAATCAAAGACTGTATTACTACAGATGAAAGAAACCCTGAACGATCATAGAGATATCAACTTATCAGAGATCTTCAAAGGAAAAGAGTCCATAGAAACAAGAATAGGAGACTTTGACATTGATTGTGTTCTGGATGAGGAAACATGGGTGAATATCATGACAGAAAGAACCTGATAAATTTTGGGAAAGCCTGCTATGATTCCTTCATTGGGAGGAATAAGATTATTTAGAGGAAAGTTGATAACCCTATGTGGAAGACTTACCCAGACCTATATGAGTGCTCATGGAACTTCGACAGAGGAAGAATTTGAGGTTGTTGAATTTATTGAGAACAATGCCCCATTTGCTATGTTACTAGGAAGAACTTGGATTGAGAAAGATCAGACCCGAATAAAAGAAGAGGAAACTCTAGAACATAAGAGGCAAGACCTAAGAGACTTCATGGCTAAGAGAATAACACACTTACTAAAAGAACAAGAAAACCAGTTGAAGTTACTGAGGACCAGAAATCTGGATGTCAAAGTTGAAAGAACACAAGAAGACTTGAAACACCCGTTTGGACAAAAGATTAGAGCACCTACCCCAGATAAAGAAGAAGTATTTCCCTTGAAACCTAGGAAAGACCATCAACAACGCGAAGTTACTATGCCAAGAGGAGATAAGAATCAGAATGGAAAGAGGAATACCAAGATGCATATCACAGGGAAGAAGGATAGAAAGCTCAGGAAGAAGAAAGCAAAGTTGGAGAAATTACAGGAAGTTCCAGAGAAGACTTTGCAAAAGGAAGGTCTCCAAAATTTGAACATCGTCGGAATATCAGAGCAGCTCGAATTGTCACTTCGCCATGGCAAAGCGATATGACCATTGGAGGCATTATAACCATTAGATTGATGTTCCCAAACGGTTAGAAAAGAAGTTAAGATTAGAAATCTCACCACCAGACCATTGGGACCGCGTCGTAACAGATAGAACTACATTGATGAAGGCCTCTTTTCCATTGGAGGAATCAGTTACATCTCCATCTACTTATTTCGTCGACTATTGCACCGATAACACTTTCGCGAATTATATCCGAGCCAATAAGAGAACTCATTGTTACTTTGTTGTGTTTACTGAGACTTCGCCACCTATTCTATTGCATTGAGCATTTGTTCATCGACCTGAGTTATCCGATCTCGAGCATTCATGTCGAACGAACTCAATGTCGTAGAAAATTCTGTCGAAGAAGTTCCAATAGACCTTATGGTTGAGAAGTTGATGCTCATCAGAATTCAAGCTTCATCGACGAGAGGAGTACAAGCCTCCCCATCGACTGCTCGCGGATCTGGACCATCCCAAGTTGTGGCCGAGAAAAGAACCAAGCATCGAGATGACTTGGTGAATGTTAAGTTAATCCTATCCATCCTGCCCGATTACATCATGCCTCTGGTCGACGCGGTGAATAGTGACAGTGTCCCAAGGGAGTTTGATTACACTCTGAATACTGCATACCTCCCGAAGGGGATACGCGCAGTTAAACCACAGCTAGATAAGACCATGAAATTAAAGATCAATGAATTCAACCTAAGGGATCGCAAGAACTTCAGCATTATCTCCCCCTCATAGGTATTTGACTAGGACAAAGGGGAAGAAGTCAAGGATAATCCCCCAACCATGGACTATGGACCTCGCACAGTCCACCATTCTGAATGTGATGAAAATACCCCATTTTGGAAGGCACCAGGAGGTTAACGCTTGTGTTAAGCTCCTGCTTTGGAGCTTCCATGGAGGCTATCTATGGCTAGATAGACGCATCACCATTAATCTGGCATGGATCCATCGGATCACCGGATTGAGCATGAAGGGACTAGACCCGCAAGACTTTTACCCAAGGAAGGCTCCAAACCGCGCCCTGTAATGGAAGATTAAAGATACCTACGACGATGTGGAGAAGGGGAAGAGAGGCTACAAGGTAGCCTCCATCCAGAATGGCGTAGTGCACCTTGATTTCCAGTTTATTGCTGGTAAGCTAGTCTAGAAGAACAAACCCACACAGGTCATAGGGTTTATTGTTGACCTCACAGGAAAATGTGTGGACAGATTACAAATGAATTGGGCAAATTACTTAGTTAACCAGTTAGACCAAGATTGTCGCGAAGCTCAGGATCAGGGCTATGAGTTCCATTTTATTTGGTTGTTGATCCTCATCATGTTCATTGCTTGGGATATGTCGGAAGGTGCAACCTTCCCTAAAATAGAGCCATCTGAACCCTTAGCCATGAAGTTCACCTTGCTCTGGTATTCGAGCGATATGGAAAAACAATGGCTGTTAAACGCGGTGTTCCACACCTACTACCTGCAGTTAAAGAGGGCTATTGAGGTTATCCCTCGTATGAAGCCGAACACCCTACATAGGTTCAAGGCATTTATGAAGTTCCACGCAGACAAACATTTTATCTATATCACTACGCGCAGAGACAAACACAGAGAAGTACTACAGAGTTATTACAAACTCACGGAGGAGGGCCTAGAAGAAATAAATAAGGAATGGCCTGCAAAGCTCCTTATCCCTATTGACCCCGCATAACTGTCTGATCTCGAACTAATTTGAATCTTGGTGGTCACTCGCGAAGGGCATGATACGCCTGGAACTAGCAGAACGAAGAAGATATAAGAGGTACAGAAGCTGAACAACGCATCCGAAGAGACTACTCCAAAATCACCTAGCGGAGGAGGTGATGACGAAGTAGACAAAGAAGAGAACAATGGAAAAGAAGATCAACAGACTCAAGGCAAAGATCAACAGAATCAAGGCGCGCAGATCTCCTGTCCTATGCAGAGTAGGATCTTGTGGCTCCGTGCATGTAGATGATTGACATAAGACAATAAAGAAAAGAAGAGTTGGTGGACGTAGCCCCAAGCTAGGGGTGAATCACGTATATCCTATGTTATGGTTTCTTTGTGCATTATGGATGTTATATTGGTTATGTGATTTATGCTTTGTGCTTAGTATTTAGATATATCTGATATGATAACTTAGTACTGAGTAATATGAATGAATTCTAGATCTGATCTATTTTGATGTGCTTAGTGATTGAATATATTAGATCAGGGTAAATAATGTGTTGCTTTGTAATTAGGGTTTATCTGCGTTGTGAACAAAGACTAAATACTAATGAACGATAACTTCAAAGTGCTATGTTAAGGTGTTGTAATCACAAATCTGTGTCCCAACTAGGTTGCAGACATTTGAGTCCTGCAACCACCCCTGCCTCTACCTCGGGTGAGACTTCATCTTCTTCGCAGGTGTTGCCGAAAGGGACGGTAGTTAGGGTTTTGTTGGTGCACTGTTGAAGCGTTGAACCCTGTGTCTGCCCCTGTTCCAACAAATGGTTCCATTGTCGGGAACTGAAACTGTGATTGTTGGGAACTGAGGAAAAGAGGAAGCTCTATGTGTAGATTTGTTGCCCTAGTCTGCAATACTCTACTTGATTTGTGAAGCTCTGTGCTAAGAAGAAAATTCATATCTGAAGAAAAGAAGAAAGATCTTGAAGCTGTGTGCTCTGATAAAGGTAAGAACAGTGAAAATTCTTGATTAAAGAGGTAAGATCTGAAAACTTTGTGCTTTGTTAAAGGTAAGATAAGTGAAAATGTTTGTTTCAAGAGTATGGATCTAGGTATGTTTGATAAATTTTGTCCTAGTCTGAAAATTAGGGCACAACTAGACGAAGAAGGTTTGATATGAGTAGATCTGATAGAAATAATGAAAGATATGTTATTCCTATGCATAGAAAGAATGTTTGGACTAACAAATGGATGCAGGATCCTAGGAATATTTTTTTGCAGGTTAGACACTATGATCCTAGTGCACAGTACAAGAAAGGTTGTGGATCATTTAAGAGAAAGAGAGGATTAACTCTTTGTTACAGTTGCAGAAGACTGGGACATCTTGCTAAGGAATGCCCTGGTAGAAGACCTAGTTGTCTTTGTTGTAAATTTATGGACCATTAATTTCTGGATTTCCCTAGACTGATTGCTAAGGTTGAAAGAATGAATATGAGACAAGAAAACCCTGAGGAAAGTCAAGAAACTAAGACCATGGTAGAACCCTAGAAAGAATCAAAGACTGTATTACTACAAATGAAAGAAATCCTGAACGATCATAGAGATATCAACTTATCAGAGATCTTCAAAGGAAAAGAGTCCATTGAAATAAGAATATGAGACTTTGACATTGACTGTGTTCTGGATGAGGAAACACAGGTGAATATCATGATAGAAAGAACCTTCATTGGTAGGAATAGGATTATTTAGAGGAAATTTGATAACCCTATGCGGAAGACTTACCCAGACCTATATGAGTGCTCATGGAACTTTGATAGAGAAAGAATTTGAGGTTGTTAAATTTATTGAGAACAACGCCCCATTTGCTATGTTACTAGGAAGAACTTGGATTGAGAAAGATCAGACCCGAATAAAAGAAGAGGAAACTCTATAACAAAAGAGGTAAGACCTAAGAGACTTCATGGATAAGAGAATAGCACACTTACTAAAAGAACAAGAAAACCAGTCGAAGTTACTGAAGACCAGAAATCTGGATGTCGAAGTTGAAAGAACACAAGAATACTTGAAACACCTCTTTGTACAGGAGATTAGAGCACCTACCCCAAACAAAGAAGACGTATTTCCCTTGAAACCTATGAAATACCATAAACAACGCGAAGTTACTATGCCAAGGGGAGATAAGAATCAGAATGGAAAGAGGAATACCAAGACGCATATCACAGGGAAGAAGGCTAGAAAGCTCGGCAAGAAGAAAGCAAAGTTGGAGAAATTATAGGAAGTTCCAGAGAAGACTTCGTAAAAGGAAGGTCTCTAGAATTTGAATTTCGCCGGAATATCAGAGCATCTTGGATTGACACTTCGCCATGGTAGAGAGATATGACCATTGGAGACATTATAACCGTTAGATTGATGTTCCCAAATGGTTAGAAAAGAAGTTACGATCAGAAATATCACCACCGGACCGTTGGGACCGCGTCGTAATGGATAGAACTACATTGATGAAGGTCTCTTGTCCATTGGAGGAATCAGTTACATCTATGTCTAATTATTCCATCGATTGTTGTGCCGATAACACTTTTGTGAATTGTATCTGAGCCAACAAGATAACTCATTGTTACTGTGTTGTGTTTACTGAGACTTTGCCACCTGTTCTATTGCATTGAGCATTTGTTCATCGACCTGAGTTATCCAATCTTGAGCGTGCATGTCGAATGAACTCAATGTCATAGAAAATACTGTCAAAGAAGTTCCAATAGACCTTATGGTTGAGAAGGTGATGTCCTTCGGAATTCAAGATTCATCGACGAGAGGAGTACAAGCCTCCTCGTCGACTGCTCGCGGATCCGGACCATCCTGAGTTGCGGCCGAGAAAAGAATCAAGCATTGAGATGACTTGGTGAACACTAAGTTAATCCCATCCATCCTGCCCGATTACATCCTTCCTATAGTCAACACAATGAATCGTGACAGTGTCTCGAGGGACTTAGATTACACTATGATAAATGTGTACCTCCCGAAGGGGATACACGCAGTTAAACCACAACTGGATAATACCATGACATTAAAGATCAACAACTTTAACCTAGGGGATCGCAAGAACTTCAGCATGCTCGCCCCTCATAGGTATTTGACTAGGACGAAGGGGAAGAAGTCAAGGATAATCCCCCAACCATGGACTATGGACCTCGCACAGTCCACCATTCTGAACATGATGAAAATACCCCATTTTGGAAGGCAACAGGAGGTTAATTCTTGAGTTAAGCTCCTACTTTCGAGCTTCCATGGAGGTCATCTATGGCTAGACAGACGCATCACCGTTGATCCAACGCTGATCCATCCGATCACCAAATTGAGCATTCAGGGACCAGACCCGCAAGACTTTTACCCAGGGAAGGCTGCAAAATGCACCCTAGCGTGGAAGATTAAAGATACCTACGACAATGTGGAGAAGGGGAATAGAGGCTACAAGGTAGCCTCCATCCAGAATGGCACAGTGCGCCTTGATTTCCAGTTGATTGTTGGTAAGCTAGTTCGGAAGAATAGACCCACACAGGTCACATGGTTTATTGTTGACCTCACAGGAAAATGTGTGGAGGGGTTACAAATGAACTGGGCAAAGTACTTAGTTAACCATTTAGACCAAGACTGTCGCGAAGCTCAGGATCAGGGATATGAGTTCCATTTTATTTGGTTGTTGATCCTCATCGCGTTCATTGCTTAGGAGATGTCGAAAGGTGCGACCTTCCCTAAAATAGATCCATATGAACCCTTAGCCGTGAAGTTCACCTCGCTATGGTATTCGAGTGATATGGGAAAACAATGGTAGTTAAATGCGGTGTTCCACACCTATTACCTGTAGTTAAAGAGGGATATTGAGGTTTTCCCTCATATGAGGATGAACACCCTACACAGGTTCAGTCCATTTATGAAGTTCCATGCAGACAAACATTTTATCTATATCACTACGCGCGGAGACAAACACAAAGAAGTACTATAGAGTTATTACAAACTCACGGAGGAGGACTTAGAAGAAATAACTAAGGAATGGCCTGCAGAGCTCCTTATCCCTGTTGACCCCACATAACTGTCTGATCTCGAACTAATTTGAAGCCCGGTGGTCACTCGCGAAGGTCATGATACGCCTGGAACTAGCAGAAGGAAGAAGATAGAAGAGGTACAGAAGTTGAACAATGCATCCGAAGACACTACTCCAAAATCATCTAGCGGAGGAGGTGATGACGAAGTAGACAAAGAAGAGAACAATGGAAAAGAAGATTAGCAGAATCAAGGCAAAGTAACACCACCACAGAATCCCCTTGATGACGCAAAGTCGTCTAACAAAAGAAAGGTTTCTCTAACAAAACCCACATCGCGGAAGAAGTCAAAAGATAGTAAGACCAAGCTGCAGACTATGCTCACACTCGATGACTTCGACTTCATCATCGCAGTTGTATCAGACGCCTCGGAAGATATTTTGCAGAAAAATGAAGCCAAGAAAGAGACCATGTATGAAAGGATTGAAGCAGAACTGTGAGGGGTAAAACAAGCCCTTCACTCTAATCATGCAGTGTCTACTGCGCCCCCACCATCAAAAGCACCAGAGTTGGGAGATGAGCCTACCCAACTCCGTAGAATAGCTAATGTGACCAAATATCGCCTTCGTCGCACACAAGAAGAAACAAAACAGGCCACAATGGCCCTAAAGAAATCACAAGAGAAAGTGATAGAGCAACGTTGAGTTGCGCAACAAGAGAAGGACGACCTCCAAACAAAGTTCGAAGAGGAGAAAGCGCAGATCCAACAAGAGAAAGAATAGCTCCTCACGGAGTAGGTTGAAGTAAAAGAAGTAGTCAGAAGAGCACTTTGCTCTGTGACGGTCTTAGAGAAAAAGGAGGAAGACCTAGTGGAGTATCAAGTAGCGAAGCTTGCTGAAGCCATCCAACAGATTCAACAGAGAATAGCAGACCTAGAGCTACAAATAATACCAAGCACCCTGGAGGACGTGCAAGACCAAAGAGAAGCCACTTCCCGGAGTGCAGTTGAGAGGATCAGAGCATTAGCTTTGGAATGTAAACAGCTTAGCAGTAGAAGTGTGCAGACTTATGAGCAACTTACTGAGGACCCTGAACTGAAGACACTGGAGTCACAACTCCAGGAGGAAAACCAACAATAAGAAACAGTACATGCACAGTTGAAACTCCTGTCAGCAGTCGAGAGGATGAAAATATCCTAGGAACAGTGCACTGCTTAGCAACATGTCCATACCATATAGAGCAAAGTCATGGAAGTGACTCAGAGGCTCCAACCAGTCGAGGACAAAGCTTGCTAACTGTTTGAGGAGATTAAAGGCTGAGGAGAAGATCTGGAACAAGTAGTCACTTCGGTAGAACACCGCTTAGATGGACCTGTGAATGAGGCAGTTATTCAAGAGTTCGTCGAGCAAGAGGCCTTGGAGACACAGCAGGTCGAAGCAGCCCGAGCCAAGCTCCAACCATTTGAGGCAAAATTACCCAGAACAGAGTGACTCAGGACGAGTCACAGGTAAGTGTTGGGGGCCTGTTGGCCCTTGACCAAGTTTTGGATATCCTTGGTCAGCTTTGACATATTTCGGGACTTCAACAGGCTGTCGATGGTGGAGCGCAAGGCGAAGCGGATATCGCGGGATCTCGACCCCTTGTTTAGGGATTTTTGGGATTAGGGTTTATGTAACGAGTATGGGATGTAGGCCCATGGGTTTACCCATATTTAGGCCCTTTTGTAATGTATAAATAGAAATCTAGGCGATGTACGAAGTAGATCTATGGTGTGTCATGCTAAGTACTAAGACACAAGAGCTATGTGTGTGATGTTATGCTAAGTGCAAGTGATAGTTGTAGATGCTTTGTGCATACTGTGTGAGACTTGCAAGGCTAAGTGCAAGTAACATTAAGAAACTATGTAATGTCTTTGTGTTGTAACCTAGCTCGGGGAAGGAGGATCTGGCAGAGTGCACGTAGATCTCCTGTCCTATGCGGAGTAGGATATTATGGCTCTATGCATGTAGATGATTGACAGAAGACAATAAAGAGAAGAAGAGTTGGTGGATGTAGCCCCAAGTCGGGGGTGAACCACGTATATCCTGTGTTATGGTTGCTTTGTGCATTATGGATGTTATATTGGTTATGTGATTTATGCTTTGTGCTTAATGTTTAGATATATCTGATATGATAACTTATTACTTAGTAATATGAATGAATGTTATCTGATATATTTTTATGTGCTTAGTTCTTGAATATATTAGATCGGGGTAAATACTGCGCTTCTATGTAATTAGGGTATATGCGCTGTGAACGAAGACTAAATACTAATTAACGATAACTGCTAAGTGCTTTGTTAAGGTGTTGTAATCACAGATTTGTGTCCCATCTAGGTTGTGGACATCTGAGTCCTGCAACCACCCCTGCCTCTACCTCGGGTGAGACTTCATCTGCTTCGCAGGTGTTGTCGAAAGGGCCGATAGTTGGGGTTTTGTTGGTGCATTGTTGAAGCGTTGAACCCTGGGTCTACCCCTATGCCAACAGGCCATGCCCAAGGAAGAGATGTCCAAAAATTCCATTTCGGTCTAGATGTATCTATGCAGAGCACCGCGATACTTGAGCACCATATGTCGCTATGAATCTTTAATACCCATCTTGGTGCGCAGGGTATGGAAGATATTTGTGAAATCTGGCACTATTTGGTCTCTTTCTTTCCGCAGTGTGGTCCATTTGGTATACAAGTCGTCATAACTTCTAATAGGGTAGTATTGTTCCTTAACAACATCCCTGAAGGATTTCTAGGTGGTCGCGACTGTAAATAATGAGGGTTCCTCTGTTTCCTTTTTCTCACAGAAAGTTTCCCACCAATCTTTGACATGGGGAATGGCTTTGAGGAGCGCAAAAGTAATTTTTTCTCTATTTGAAAAGTTATGGACAGAAAAATACCCTTCTAGTAGATTCAACCACTTGTTTACAACATATGCTTCTATCTGACCTTCAAATATAGGAATATCGAAGTTGATTTGTACCTTGAAGGGGGAAACGCCTCCACTCAAGGAAGATGCATCGCTTGTTGGTAGTCGTCGAAGGATTTGCGTGAAACTATCCATCATCTCATTCCTCTATTGCGTGAGGGATTCCTCAAGAAACATTTTGAAAGGATCTCATGTCCCGCCATCTTTCTTTTCTCTTGTCATGAGAGGGAGTTTGGGCGTGTGAGAGATTTTGTCCTCAAGAGAAACAAGCTCAAGACCCAATTCTTTGTACCCTGACCTCTTTGGGGACATGCATTAAGACAACAAGGAGCAGACCACTCTGATACCACTGATCTGGATTTTATGAGCAAAATGAAATGAATACATATTATTAAAAAATGACTAACACAGAATAACAAAGACATGGTAAATTGGTTTTCTATNAATCTTTGACATGGGGAATGGCTTTGAGGAGCGCAAAAGTAATTTTTTCTCTATTTGAAAAGTTATGGACAGAAAAATACCCTTCTAGTAGATTCAACCACTTGTTTACAACATATGCTTCTATCTGACCTTCAAATATAGGAATATCGAAGTTGATTTGTACCTTGAAGGGGGAAACGCCTCCACTCAAGGAAGATGCATCGCTTGTTGGTAGTCGTCGAAGGATTTGCGTGAAACTATCCATCATCTCATTCCTCTATTGCGTGAGGGATTCCTCAAGAAACATTTTGAAAGGATCTCATGTCCCGCCATCTTTCTTTTCTCTTGTCATGAGAGGGAGTTTGGGCGTGTGAGAGATTTTGTCCTCAAGAGAAACAAGCTCAAGACCCAATTCTTTGTACCCTGACCTCTTTGGGGACATGCATTAAGACAACAAGGAGCAGACCACTCTGATACCACTGATCTGGATTTTATGAGCAAAATGAAATGAATACATATTATTAAAAAATGACTAACACAGAATAACAAAGACATGGTAAATTGGTTTTCTATTCAATAAGGAAATAAGTTGAAACTGTAAAATGCAGCGGAAAACAAGCTTGTTGGAATAGTGGTGACTTATATCTGAGAAGAGATGTGACGAATGCACTCATTCGCAAGAACATGATTACAATGAGGCTCTGAAGGCCTTTTTACAATAAATAGGAATGTCAAAAACCCTATACATCCAAAAACCTAACCCTATGAGATGAAGCACCAAAAGTCATGTAGACCCTGTTTGGGTAAGTTAGTACATCAACTTCTCAGGGTCGTAACTTTTGCATACGATCTCCATTTTAGGTGCACAATAGCCCGTTGGAAAGGTCTATCTGAGGAATACACATTTTGGGGCATTCTATCAAAGGGAATTTTCGACTATGGAGAGCCCTAAAAACGTTGTTTAGGGCCTCAAAACGACCTGCAAGTCAGGGACCCGAAAACTAGGAAAAAAAACTTCCAAACTCGAAAACTCACAAAATGAACTAGTTGGAATAGACGGGATGCCGCCGACATCCATCTAGATCAAAGAAATATTTAATCAAGGAAGTAAATGACAAGGAAAGCACACAATGCACACATATTTTACCTTGGAAACCAAAACGGGAAAACCAACATTCCTTGAGAGTCTTTCTCTTTTGTTATCTTATTCATTCATAATAAAATGTTACATGTCTAACCTTGGTCTACACCTAAGACACAATCAACATCATACCTTTTTTCTTTACACAAGAACAACCCTATAGCCAATTCGACTTACATCTACATGACCAACAACCTCTGAACAATTTATCTAAACATTATTTACAATATGACATCATTTCATCTCATCCTCATTATGATTACAACACACCTTATTTATAGGATTTACATTAGGAAAAACCCTAAAGAAAGACGCGCAAAACAGTTATAGATCCACGCAGATCATCGGCTACAAATCTCGCGAATCTATGGATTCCGTTACAGTCGAATTCAAGTTGGTTTACCAATCGACTACCAGTTGACCTCCATTCGGTCTTCAGTCGGTTGTCACATGACCACCTATCGACCTCTTATTGTTCGACCTCTTCGACATGTTGTTGATCACTTAAAATTTGACTTGGCCCAGTCGAACACTTCGGCCTCAATTTTCTCTACCAGTCAATCCACCTTAACTCGAATTTCACTGCAAAGAATATAACAACCCAACAACTATTTACAACATATTTTATAATAATGGTAATACATATATATATCCTTGGGACAATAGAGTTATTTCATTATATATGATTTTTTTTAAAACATATTTTCTAATAATGGTAATACACATATATAGCCTTGGGATAACATATATTAGTTTGAATTTGAGTGTTTTAATTTTTAGATGGAGGTCTAGTGTCCATCTCAAGGTTGATTACTTCCATGAAATTTTTCTTAAATTTTTTTCTTTCAAAATTATTTATATCTTAAAAAAATCAATCCTTCTCATTATTTAACAAACCAAACATTAACACCCCATCTAGGTGTTCATGAGTGGGATAGTAGACTCACATGTGTCACACTTGGACACCACTTCGACAAGAAAGAAGGGAGCAATGTGCAGGGTTAATGGGTAGTCTTGTCTCGTGGGAGAAAGGGATGACAGAATGGGGGAACCAAGGTACGAAACCCCCTTTCCCACTTGAAGTTTTCATGATGTATCCATTAAGTGAATGAGAGAGGTACAGGGGAGTAATGCAGTGTTTAATGTGGGGTGGCTCTATTATCATGGAGGATGGTACTGCAAAGGATGTGTAGTATTATGCCTAGGTGAGGCAAGAGTTTGACGATCTAGAAATGATGTGCCTTAGGAGAAGGGGAATACTATTTATGGATGAACACGGTGGTGCTGAAATAGGTATCCCGACTGGGAAATGCGAGAGGAAATGTGCAGGCTTGGTGAAGGCCATTTCCCTTCTGGGGGGAGATTGCACACACATGAAAGGGTAGTGTGGGGTTGGTTTGAGGAGGGTAGACTAGGAGGGTTTAGTGGCTCAGAGGCATCTTGGTTGGGGGATAATTGTGTAGGATTCAGGGGTCTCTCGAGTTGGAACGAGGGTGTTGGAAAGAGGCAGGGGTGGACTCTTGTGTGTTGGTTTTTTTTCTCGACTACTATAATCACTCGTGAAGGGGGAGGTGTTGTTTCTTGACCGTTGGAAGGTGGTGGTGTTGTTTCTCGACTGTTGGAAGGTGGTGGTGGTATTTCCTCTCTGTGATAGGGTAGAGATTTTAGGATGGAACGAGGAGTGGGAAGAGGGGGGAAAGGAAGGAATAATAAGGGGAAGATGGGGGTTGATAAATATTCCTCCTCACAGGCTCGGGCACCGATGACCAGAGATGAATTTGAAGTAGAGGAAGTTGGGAAGAGATATGAGGACAAGTGCACTGTCAAAGAAAAGGAGGAAGTGGAGGCCATTATGATTGCAAAGTTCAAAAAGATGTCAGATGTCGAAGTTCTTGAGGAGGTGAGTGAATGGGTGGGGGACCCGATCCACTCCTGGACCTAGGAAACAAAGTATTTTTTCATAGCATAGATGTATTGGCTGGTCAAGACATTGGTATCCCAAGCGTTGGAGAAGGCTAAGGAGGACCAACAGGAAATTCTCCATACCTTGAGAATTTTCAAAGGGAAATTTGAAGCGATTTGCAGCATAATGTTTGGGGTTAGGATTACTATTTATTAGGTTGTAGAAGAGGAGGGGAATGAAAAACAGAGGGATGGTTCTGCCAACGCAGCGGGGACAAAGGGAAATCCAATTGAGGTGGATAAAGAACCGCAACAACACGAGTAGGCTCAAGTTGGGGAAGAGAATATTGAACTTGTGCTAGAAGTTGTCGAGGAGGAGTCCACACCCCCTCCAAGTGCTAGATAACAAGTCTAAATCTTTATGTGTTAAGGTTGATAGCCTTTTTTTTTCGTAGCATTTGAACTAAGGACAAAACAACTAAAATATTATACTTACTAAGAGGGATCTAATTTCCATGAGGGAGATGGTCTTATAGTTTTTTTATATAATAGATAAGTGATATTGGTTTTTAGATTTAAAAAAAAACAAATATTAAAATAAAACTATATTAAGTAATATTCAACATTCAAAATTTGTCTTAAAAAAATTGAATATTAAGTAATATAATAATAATCTAATTTTAAGATCATGGCCAAGCCAACACTAAATTGGTGTATGAAACCCCCTTATTTGTGAGACTACTGAGATATACATACCCCAACCCCCTAGATTTGAACGTGTGCTCTCTTTTGAGCAAACACATGTTCTTAACCATTAAACTCACATAGAATATATTAAGTAATATTTCTCATTATAAACTTTTCATTATTTCACAATCTATATTAAGTAATATTTAATATGAAATATTTATTAAAAAAAAAAATCTCATTATTTCACTTTCACAAATCTGATATTAAAATAAATCTATAATAATTAAAATAAATATTAAGATATCTAAAAAGTTTTACCCACCGCAATAAAGAATAAATACGGGATTCCGTTATTGAACCAACGAAATGTCAAGATAAAAAGAAAAAAAAACAATTAACTTAATTCTCTTAACTTTTTTCCAAAAGAAAAAATTGTTCAACTTATCTATCGCAACATTAGCGTCCAATGCTCATGATGCCATAAAAATAATATAGCAGTCATTATAATCTTCATATAGAAATATCGCAACATTAGTGTCCAATGCTCATGATGCCATCAAAACAAGGGCAGCGAGGCTGCGCGTACTGCCTCCCATACCCTAAATTAATTAATGTATTGATTAAAATTAATTAATGTATTGATTAGTAGTATTATTTGTGAAACAATGGAATCCGCCATAAACTTATATATTTATTATTAAATGTATTATTAGCATGGTAGTAGTTATCCTACACCGACAATGGATTAAATCTTATATGGAGGCCTTGATTTGACATGGGCTTACATAACATTTGGTGCTCCACATCAATTAAAGATTATATGCAGAACAATAAATTCTAAGCAGAGTTCGAGTGAAAGGACGTGGCTGGTACCACGATCGATTCTTTGTAACGACCAATTCCGAGAGCAACTGAACCGCCTCCCGCTTTGACTCTTTACCGGGACTGACGTACACGTGACAAGAGGTGACTTGGAATGTACGTCGGTATTTAATTTGAATCGGAGAGCGAGAGTACCGCCTCCTATAGCCCAAATATGAATTAAATTTTAGCCCAAATATGAATTAAATTTACCCAGTCTGTCACTGTAACTGAGTTAATTCTGACCTCGAAATACGTGAAGGCTGCAATAACACTATAAAGTTATCAGCCAATGAAATGCAAGAAAATTCAGTTTTTTTACATATTAAAAAATAAAAATTTTAGTTTCTTATGTTATACATTAAGCTTTTTACAAAAATTTTGAAGTCAACCCAAATTAATAGAATAGTCAAAGCGAACTCATCGCTATGTATACTGCCTGGGAGGCAGTACAATAATACAACAATCATTATAAAATAATACAACAGTCATTATAATCTTCATATAGAAATATCGCAACATTAGTGTCCAATGCTCATGATGCCATCAAAATAATACAGCGATCATTATAATCTTCATATAGAAAACATATGTGAAAGTTATTCTAATAAAATAGATTTAAAATTTGTGGTGAAGATTTGCCAGTGTTAGTTTTCATTATGCCAACAGTCTTTTATGTCCAAACACATTTGATCCCTGACAAAAATATTTATGCCAAAAAGCGTACACCTATTGATAATGGGCACATTTAATACGTTTTCTATGGACGAGATTAAATATGCCTAAAATATTCTTAGTCGTCACAATAAATGAATAGCTCTGATTTCATCCATTAACTTCCGAGCTGTTATAAATACATCCGTTTATATGTTTACTTTTTTGCATTTACCTAATCGTGTTTGAAAATTACTGTGTTCACTAACTTATTGCCACGTCTACCTGATTAAAAAATATTAAGGTATTAAGGTGGCATCACCAACAGTCGTCAGTCGGAAGTTTAACAGCCAACCACCTTTCGGCGTTCACAGCCGCGAGTTAGCGACTGTGCTAGTTATAATTAAAATGGAAATTTGGGTAGAATGCAAGCGCTCGTAAGTTTGTGTTTTTTATATGGAATCTTGAAAAAAAATAGTTTAAATGTTCCATTTTTTTGTGTTTTTATGGGTATATTTTTTGCCTTAATTTAGAGGTTTTAGGAAATGACTATTTTTTTACTATATTTTCTAGGGACATAAATTTGATGAGAAATTGTTAAATTCATAGATTTGAGTGACTATTTTTGTATAATTTTAGTGCTCTAGGGCTTTTTCAACATGTTGAATCCATTTTTACATTTAGAAATGGATTTTAAACAACAAAATAATAGTGATTTCGTACAAATTTATATCACATAATTTTGAAGAAAAAAGCCATTTGTAGAACTTCATATTTTTTGATCAATTTTATCTTAAATTCCATCAAAAATTGTTGGAACTCCCAAAATCTAATTCAGATACAAAAGTTAAAAACATCTAACATTTAAATAACACCACTTAAAAATATGATTCTCAAGATGGACAAACTTAGACTTATTACCTTTCATCATTAATTTCAGCTTTCAGACATCCAAGTTTCCATTCAACATTCCGTTCTTTGATAAATCACGGTGATCAATATGTAGCCTGCTACAAAGTCTTTAAAACTACTGCAATTGATATATATCGTCAGATTATCTTGATATATACACAAAGATATATCCAACAATATATATACCACCTATCGCAATCTTAAAAATTCTGCAAGATCGCAGGTAAATCACGGCCTCAAAGCAAACTGTTCCACGTCACGTTGAATCTCTTTGAGCCAGTGATAGTAACGACTGTACATGCACATGATGAGTCCTTTGTATTGCTTCAATCTTTCCGGGATCCCTCCGGCTTTCAACGTGGGTCCTTCCATGGGAATTAATTATATATTTCTGTCATTTATTATCATTACTGGTCTTTGCACACTTCTGCACCGAATTCCCCGTGGCTGTATTTGGTTTTTGAGAATGGATCCCTATAAAATAGTTTTTTTGGCTTTTTTAAATTCATTAAATGTGAATATGTTATGAAATCTATTTCAAATGGACAATGTTCAAAGCATCTCTAGTGGTTGGATTGTATAATTATTGTATGTCCCAATGAACCTTCATATTTATAGAAATGTTCCCACTTTGTGCATATTGTTTACTATCCGATTCCCCATGGTAAAAAAAAAATAACTACTATGACGTCCTCCTTGATTCATGGCTAATTCTTGTGTCTTCCATGCAATCAAAAAAGACCAACAAGATCGGTTCGTGTGCTAGAGGATGTGAGTTTGCTGGAAATCCCAATTATGTTGCTCCCTAGGTGTAATAACTATTCTTTGTGTTATCATTTATCACTAATTGAAAGTTGCATAGGACCACAATTTTGTAAAAGGCCTATTTTCTTTCTATAGGACTAAAGAGATTCATTTGGGGTTCCATTTACTATGTTTTGTAGGTCATCAATGATAAAGGTTATGATGGGGCAATTGCCGACTTGTGGTCATGTGGAGTTATTCTATTTGTTTTGATGATAGGTTACTTGCTTTTTTATAATTCAAATTTTATGACATTGTATAAAAAAGTGAGTGGTTTACACTAAATTGAATTTTTTATGCATTTATTTGTTTGCAATCTTGTATTTATTAACATGTGTGATTAAACATTTTTTTCTAGTGACTTGTAGTTATACAAAGTATATTCTACATATTTTTCATGGTTTTCTTCTAGTACAAATAAATTAATTACAAAGATTTTGGACCCAAATCTTAAGACAATAGGTGAAAATCTCTATATGTTTGACCAACAACATGCACAAGGATTGTTTGTAAAACTATTAGCATTTTGTTGAGTTCTCTGCATGGTCTTTTTCATTTTACAACACATTGTAATGATATACTAGAATGTTTCATGAGGTTTGTTTTATGGTTAGGTACTACTTGGTAGCATGTATTGGTCACTGTTATGGAGCACTTGGATCAATATTGCAAACATTTTGATGAAGAATTGAAGAGATTTCCTATATACAATGCATGTATATAACCAATAGTGCTTGCAACCTAATTGAATATTACAAGGTGATACTCATAAATAACAAGTTATTAGATTAGATATGTGAATCAAATGTGAATGAGGGGAACCCACAAGTCTCCTTCTATGAAGCTCTTGGATGGTATACATATCCAGTGGAAGTGAAGGAATTTGATTAGACCATGCCACTTTGGTAGAGACATTGCAAGGACTTGTCTTATCATTCTTGAACTCTTCATGGTAGAGAATACCAAGAACAGAGGTATTAATTCAAAGTAGAGACCCCTCTAGTCAAATAACCAGCCCCATGGAGGACCACATAAAAAAGGTTGCAGAATACAATTTTAATGTACAACTCAAAATACCTTGAAACATGCTAAAGGGGCACCCAAAATTGTAATATTAAAGGTAAATGCGTTGTAAAAAGAATGATCAAATAACAATTTAGTTGTGTGGCAATCTTCCACTTCCATAGGTAAGTTGATTGAGTCTAGTGATGAAAAAAACAATTTTACCAATAAAATTATATTATTTAAAATATTCTAATATTGTAAATGGATTTCTAGATCCGAATTTATTTTGGAATAACTCCATAGCAATTTCAACAATTAGACTATGTCATTTCAACCACTAGTCAAAATTCTTGAAAGAGATTTGTAAAATCAAAACTTTGAAATATATTTGATACATAAATATCCTATCTCCATCAATGTGTTTTCAATGTCAATGGATTTCTTCACTTTAGCCAATATGCTTGTGYTTGAGACAAATAAGAGGRTCATGCATCCATGGTATRGGAACCACTAATCAATGAAAGAGATGGAGAGAYTTTGTGAGAATYGTGATACGAAACCCGAGATCGTGAAGAACATTTYGGTCTTGACATAGATAGAGTATAGATCAAGCAAGATATTGGTATAGACTAATTGAAATGATTGTGTGGCATGCTCATGGTGAGTGCATAGTGCTTGTGCAACAACCAAGCTGGTTTAGCTTTATGCTCAAGAGAACATTAGGTATGACCTTGACACTTGATGGTACCAAATCTTCACAAAGACTATACACTAGGAAGAGTTTTCATTTGCCTTGAGGAATTTGAGTTTGCGCTATTGGATGAGGTTGCACTGTCAGATCCAATGATGCAACCACAAGTGTCCCAAGAGAGATACAAACTCTACTCGGTGTATAGTCTTTGCCCCAAACCCTAGTCAAACTTATTGGCCTACAACACAAAGGCTTGTCATGCTTGATCCTATACTCTTTAAAAAATGGAAAAATACAAGATGGTATGATGCCTCCTTATTTGGAATTAGAAACATTTGCCTTAAAGAATTTTATGGAAAGTTGAAGATCAAATAGATGACAGTTGTTCCAAGAACTTATAGATGTGTCCCAAGTCACATCAATATTCAACTCAATACACATAAGATGTTAATGGTGAGGGTAAGGGTTAAAACTTGGTTTTATTTTACACTTTAAGATTTTTTTTATAGATTACCCTTCATTTACTAGTATTTGATGTTGAATGTTATTTTTTTGTGTGTTCATGTCAAATAGGGTTTTAATATAGATAATATTTTTTAATAATAATATATTAAGTTTTTTATTTTAAGAAGTTAATGAAATATTTAAAAAGTAATTGAAACTTAAAATTTTTATTAAAAACTGGGATGGATCAAATATAAATGTATAGAGTTTTTCTTAAATGAAAATTAAACTCAAAAGTAAGAAAACAAACACATATTTAAAAAAAAAACGTCATAGATATATTCAATAGATGCTTCCTTACATTTATGAATAAACCCATTAATGTAGATTAGTGTATCTTATCTAAAAGACAACAACATTAAACAATTAAATAAAAAACAAACCATTAATAAAATCACAATATTTATCAATATTTATCAAGACAATGATCATAAAATTTTCTATACTAAATTGCAAAAAAAAATCTTATTCATCAATTGGTATTTTCCACTCAAGTTCATCACATAACTCATAAAAATCCAAAAGGCAATTTTTATGGAAACTTTCAAAGCATTTTCAAACATTGTGATAAGCTAATCCCCACAAGTCACTCTCAATATGTCTATTAAATTGCATGGCAGCTTTTTAGAAAGTTTTGAAGCATAAAGGTGAATTACCACAAAATTCCAAGAACTTTTCAACCAAACCTTCGAATTCATCGCATAGTTGGGATTTACAAAAAGCAAGTCGGTTGATTAATAGGGAATTATCTTCACGTGGTGTGATCAAAATCACTCATTCCTTGATAATAGAATCCTTATTTTATCCACTGCAATCATAACCTAACAAATCACAATGCAGCTTTTGTTTTTGTTGCAAATATATTAAATCATTTTTCAAGTAACATAAATATTTTGCAAAGGCTCTTAGCTTAGGTGGCAGATAAATATTTTGTAGATTATGTTCTCCTTTGACACAGGGACACCGCACCGATGTGATTAATATAGTGGTGTATTGGTGTTTTATAATCTATGCAAACTAGATAAACAAGTAAAAAATAAAATAGTCTGTGTTCCATTTTATGCAAAGTAGATAAACAACAAGTAAAAAAATATCTATGTTCAATTTAAGTCTGGGTAAACTAGTGTTATACTTTGGTTTTATGCATTGGTGTTTTATTTTGGTTTTACATGTCACATTAGTGTTTTACTTTGGTTTATGCATTGGTGTTCTATGGTACATTTAATTGAGAGTGACAACAAGTTAAAATGGAATATCGTTACTTCATTTTGGTGTTGACACACTAGCATTGCTTTTTGGTTTATGTATCATTGTTCCATGATCCATGCACATTAGAGGGCAACAATCCAAAAAATGCATTGATGCTCTATATTAGTTTTGATGTATTGGTGTTTCACTTTGGTATTGGAGCAACAGATTGTAATACTCGACATTGATCTCGACACACTCTCTCTTGGTGTTTTATTTTGGCCTTTAGATCATAAGTGATGTCAATCTTCTATTTTGAACTTGACATCCAAATTTTAGTGCTCCACTTTGGTCTCAATACACTAAATTTGAATGCTTCACTTTGATATTGGATCATTGGTGATATTGATACTCAATTTGGTTTAGGAACACTAACATTCCACTATAAATATCAATATCATGTCTTTATAGGTTCACAAAGTTTCTCCAAAATTTATGGTGTTCCACTTTGGTTTTGGAGCACAAATGTTTCACTTTTGTCACGACACACTAATGCACCATAAATAAATACATTGTTTAAAACTTATTAAAAGAAATAAGAAAGCTACAATATAATGCTTAAAAAGAAAACAAACCTTGTTTTATCTTTACATTTCACATAGGAGAAACCTTATTTTCTCTTTACCTTTCACATGAAAAAAAAGAAAGTGAATATAAAGTTGCTTAGGATAAATGACCATTATTCAGCCTGTCCCCATCATCACATACCCAATTCACCACATCCCCGCTGTCACATGGAGTATGTGACGGTGGAGGGCAAACATGCTCATTTGTTACAAATGTATATTTTCACTTACACCTCCATTTACACCCTCATACAAATTATAAATGTGGATACACATGTTCATCTCCACCTCTACATGTTTACCTAACAAAGACACATGTTCACCTCATATCAACCTTTACCTTCATGGCA
>SNQJ01S0020376.1:146631-162659 GCA_010110895.2 Picea sitchensis | reverse complement strand
TGGCTTTAAAGGCTACTTCATTGTTTGACTAGTCACTTTCTGTACATGTTCTCATTTCATATGCCATAAGAGTCCCATGTAATTCATCCATTGTCATTTTGGTCAAGTCCCTAGTTTCTTCAATGACAGATACCTTAGCATCATACTTCAAGAGAAGTGATCTCAACACTTTTTGTACAACCAATGATTCATTGAGTTCTTCACCTAATCCTATGATAGTATTAACAACTTCATCAACTCTAAGAAGATAGGTTGCAATATCTTCCTTTTCATTCATCTTCAAATTTCAAATTCTACTCTATGTCATTGAAGCTTGACCTGCTTAAATTTTGGATCACCTTCGTAGATATTCTTGAGTTTGTCCCATACCTCTTTGGCAGTGTTGCATCCCATCACTTTTCTAGCAATGGTTGGTGCCAGTTTTGTTAGAATAACATGTATGGCTTTTGAATTACAACTCATAAGCTTCTTCTCATCTGGATCGATTGGAGCATTATTTGGGATTACATAGCCATTTACAACTGAGTACCAAATGTCTACTCCCAAAGCCATTAGGTAAGTTTTCACTCTATCACTGCAGTATGCATAATTTCTTCCATCAAATTTTTGAATCCCATTTGAAATGCGCTCATGGTCATCCATCTCTACTCAGGATTTTCCTTCCAATGGTTAAACTATTCTGAAGGCAACCTACTTTGATTCCAATTGTTGATGCTGAGAAGGGGGTGAATTAGTATCAAGTACAATTTAAAAAAATTTCAACTTATACTTAAACCATTCAACTATATCTAATTAGCAATGAACAATAGCATAAGATTTACACCAATACACCACAATACACCATGCGCAAAATATGAGAAATAGTCAATAGTTATTGTTCAAGGGAAGTAATGACTTCCAAAGGTAGCTACAACTTCCAAATGTAAAGGGAGGGATACAACTCCAAGAGGAATATACAATCCTCCAATATCAAGAGATATTTGAACTCTCCATACTTTCCCCTTCCTTCCACCCAAGAATATATCAGAGATTATAAAACTTTACATTAAATCATCACCATCAACCAATCATCACATAGAACCTGATAATGCTTCCTGAGACTTCTTCAATTTCTGTAATTCTTCAATTATTGGAGTACTATGATCCTATAGATAATATTACTCAATGTATTCTCTGAAACTCCTCCAATTTTCACTCCATGAATCCTCCCCAAAAAGAGGTTATAGAAATAATGGTAGACTTTATTCAATTCTGGTCTATTTAGGAGAGTGAACTTGCACTGCATTCCCCACGCTCAATAATTAACATCCGATTATGAAACTCATACACAAGAAACTACATTCCGTACTCTTTCCAATTAAATATGTCCCACTTCATTTGGATTCTCTATGAAGAAGTTATGACTGTTTTACCCGGAACACTTGTTTATTGACTAGCTTCAAGATTGGTCACAAACCCTATCTGCCATAGAGTGTATCTCCATAATTATAGTGAATCAAGAGCTGAAATTTTTACCAAAGGTACCTTGATATGTCTTCTCAATACCATAGATATTTCACCATCGAAATTGTTCTAGAAAAAAGGTTATAGAAAAAATGGTAAAATGACCTGAAAATAACATACCTTAGAACACATCATTAAAAGACTTCATCCTCCCTTGAAATTCGTTGTTCTTTTCTTCTTATTTCCTTTGAAATTCAACTTGTATCAAATGAATGTATAATGATGTTTATTTATACCATTTATGTCACTTCCTTTTAACATTAGTGCCGACATGACACTTTCTTATTTTGTAATTATTTTCTTTAATTATCTTCAGGGCCTACATGTACTTCCTTCTTCAATTCACTTTGTCATCTTCAAAAATTCATTTCTCCTCAACCATGAGGATCCATGTGATGTGCCACATACCACCAGAAACAACATGATGTATATTATCCATTCATGGGTGTTGTATCTGCATGTTCATTTTCCTTCATTTCCAAATACCTTCATCAATATTGCGGTCCAAAACCCATGACTAGGGTTCAATGACAACAACCAATCTTCCAACAGATTTCAAATATCAAACCCTTCTTTCCTATGGAGTGATCACCTATTGAGTAAGTCATAAATGGTGGAGACCTCTTGCTGTGGGTTAACACTTCCACTTACATTATCCTTCCACTGTAGTAGATTGATGGATGAGAGTTCTCCCGAAGTTATCTTCAGATCGAACATCTCATGTCCACTTCGGGACTTCAGGAATTTGGGCAAGTGATGGTGGAAAAAATTCCGACGTAAAATTCCCGGAGTGACGTAAATTTCTTATGTCACTTGTTGACATGGAATGAGCCAATTTCCTCTTGACACTTTTCATCATCTGATTATGCCATGTGTACTTACTGACGTGGTCTGACACATGTCCTAGTAGATGTGGTCTGTCACATGTCTATGCTAATGTGGTTTGCTGATGTGGTCTACATGATCTAACGGTCATCACAGTCTCTCCAAATCTGATGATCCTTATTCATTTCAGATTTCTGAGCTTCAGGTATTTTGAATCTCAAAATGAAAAATCTGAAGTGAGTTTTTTTCGGAGCTTAACCTCCTCGCACGTTTATACCTGAACTATGTGTTGTTCATCGATCATGATCCTATATCGATGGCTCGATCTGTCTGATATGGATATCTTTTATCTTATCATGTCCTTCCACTTAGAGTGATCTAATGACTGAATAAAATTCACATAAATGAGATCTTAGATCTTACCTCCCTTATATTATCCTTCCACTCAAGAATGATCCAACGAATGTAGGGAATTTGTGTTTGATTCGATGAATGATAGGTATTTAGATAATCGAAATCTGCATTTTTTCTTATCCTATCCTTCCACTCAAAAGTGATCCAATGGTCGATGTGCACTCTTCGAAGTAGATTAACGGTCGACGATGATTGTGGAATCACCACTTGGGAGTGATTTAACTCGACACCCAAACTCCACAATTTCAAGTTGCGAATTGTTGATGAGTCAACCACAGTCATCGATATTTGAAGCTATAAGATATGATAGTCCTGACTAATTGTAGTATTAGAAATAGCATGATGTTTAATTATCCTTTCGATCTCTGCAATATATCCCTATCATTGATCGGGCGATTGTTTATCCGACGGTCATGACTTAATATTACTTAAACTGATTATTTTTTGGATCAACCACAGTCGTCGATATTCGAGTCTATGATCAGATCTCACGATCTAGGCCAATTGTGGGATTGGAACTAGTGATTTGTTTAATTCTCCTTCCGATCTCCACAATTTATCCCTACCATTGATCTGTTGATTGCGCATCCGACGATCACGACTTAATATGGATTAAATTGATTGTTTGTTGGATCAAACACAATCATCGATATTCAATTCTATGATATCTGACAATCTAGACCCATTGTGGGATTGGAACTAGTGAGTCATTTAATTCTTCTTTCACTCCCTGCAATTCATCCCTGTTGTTGATCTAGCTTGCAGATCCAACAATCACAATCCTCCGACAATCCTCAAGCCCACGGTCACTTATATGACTGACGTCTTTTATATGAGATGATCAACACCATCAATTTATTTATCGGATGTTTGTTGAGGCTTCTCACCTTTTCCTGTGCATTGATCAACTTCTCAATATTTCCATCTATCTCGACGACACTTTTGCAATGCGCTCTTCCTTAGGAGATTTGATCTTCATTCACTTATGTACAACAATTTCCCTTCTGAGATTTGATCTCTTCATTTGCTAACCCTCCTGATATTTTATCATAGGAAAATTGTTGATCCTATCACGATCAACAATAATGAAGAACTGCTTCAATTCACTCCTCCTCCATAGCTTATGCTTTTGATATCTGCATATTGTTTGATATTTTCTGCTAACTGATATATTGTTGACATCAATGACAATATCATCTATAGTAATGATAATTCATCATAACAACAAATCATCACATAAAATGTTGACATCAATGACAATATGTCCAACAACAACCTTCAACAAATGGATCACTTCTATAGTCACTAAGGATTGCATTAAAATAAAAATTATCATAGCCCAGCGAGACTGTGAAATTCATAAAGTATAATGACAGAAGGAAACAGTTTTGAAGGATGCAAAAGTGAGAAAGGTTATCCTATCGAGTCATTTAGGGAAGGGGAAATCTAATTTTAATTTCATTAGAGGGAAGGTAAATTCACTATTTTTCTTGTCTGAGCTGATAGAAGTTTGACTGTAAGGGAATAAATTTAACAAATTTTTCCTCATCATGATTATATTCTATAGGGATAAAATTTAACATCTGTAAAATACACATAATCCAATCTATGAGAGAAATGAAAATATTCCATTACCTCAAACGATATTCATATTTAACCAAGACCAAGGTTATTATATCAGATTCTTACCTACATATCATGTTACACCTTACACAAAAACATTATACTATTCTACCAAATTACGACTTATCAATTATACCTAGTATATTTTTTTATCAACATGGTAAGGACTTAATCAACTGTAAAGATACTATAAAACTCTCTGCAACAAACACAGATTGCATTAACCAAACTACACATTGTTTCATATTACTAATTTAAATACACCTTCAGAGTACATCACAACAAGTATGGATTTAATCAAGCATACGTTACTATGAAATTATTTGTAACATATTCAGAAATAAATTATCCAGAATACACGTCATTCATATTACACAGTGAAATATATATCTAATACATATTCAGAATACATCAAAGGAAGGTGTAATATCCCCAACATTCAACTAGTATTTTCAAATTGTATACAAATAAAAACATATACACACAAAAACTCTTTCTGAAATTTATTTATAAACTTAAAATAGACAAATGCATTCTACAAATGCCCATATTCATACAGAATAATAATAAAATACACATGCAACACACACAAGAATAACCCATAAAAATAAATGCATACATAATAATGCAACATGTAATTTAACAAAAAATGGACACTTATCTTGGTAAAAATATCACCAACTGTGTGCAGACCTTCCACAAACCTCCAATCCTTAGACCACATTGTTCATCACTCTCAATAGTGGGTCACCCTCAATCTGGGACTAAAATCCACTCAGGTAAATGGATTCCTGACCAAGGTGATGTATCTCAGACAACACAAAAGACTTTGTAACAGATGCCAACTCAAACTAACAACCTACAATCCCTCATTCCCCACATGCCTGTCCCACCCCAGGAAGTATTCCCCTTCTCTTCTCAAAAGTCCTTTGGCTTATCCACTTCCTTTCTGAGGCTTCAACAACAAGCTAGACATGAGGTCTCATAGACCTATAGTTGTAGTTTAGCACCTCCGGGAAATAAATTCCCATCAATTCTCTCAGCTAGAGAGAATTGCTCACAAGCCTAACAACCTGTCTCTTGAGTCAAGCTCCTAAGATAACTAGGTATAGGTACAGGTATGGGTATGGGTATGGGTATGGTGATAGTAACAAAAAGGTACAAAGAACAACTCCATGAGTGAGTGAATGATGATGGAATGAACCAATGAATCCCCCCAAATGCACTTAGTCCAAGCTATATATATGAATGTTCCCAACTTGACACTTGTTATGTTGAGAACCACCTTTTCCCACTTGTCCTCAACCCTAGAACTTTGGATAAAATAATTATACATACTTTATAGTTTAAGGAATATTAATATAATATTCATTTTTGTCTTAAGATCCCTAGCTTATCCCCTTATCCTTAACTTTTAGCCCCCTCATTCCCTAACTAGTGGAGTTAAGTCCCCCATACTCTTTTATTATGGTCTGTCTACATGCAATAAGGTATTATATTAATGATAAGACATATACAAAAATAGGCTCACTGGACTTTAACATCTAGTCTCTCTGGCCTAATTCCACACATAAGCCTCCTAACTTGTAATAACTGGCTCACTAGCCGATAAAAGACAAAATATACACAGAGGCTCCCTGGCCTCAAAATCGCGTGCACTTAAGCTTGTTGCGCCCGGTATCTTGTAATGTGCAAACTTCGTCATTTTAGTGTGTAGTACATGTGTGCACTATAACATGGAAGGTGGATGCAAAATTATATCAATAACTCACCATCTTATAAACATTTTTACATTTACATTTACATTTACAATTTCGGTTTCATCCTAGGGGTATTACAATCCCCTCCCCTTATTTATGCACTATCCTCTGTGCATTATATACCATGTAACATTCAAATTATTTAAAAATATCCAAGCTTTAGCAATTGGAAGATTGTTATCCATATGGTGCTCTACTTTCCAACAACAATTCTGGTATTCATACTACAATTGGAAGTCAATTTCTCTATTGCATTTGACACCCTTCTTATGGCAGCTACAATGCCATAAGCATCCTTGGGTTTCCTCCTCCTTGTTGCAATCACCCTTCAAGTCTCAGGCATCCCTTCACTGCTACACATTCCTTCAGTAGTCCTTCTTTCCAAGGCTTTCACACACAAGGAGAGTGCTAACCCATTACCAGAACCCCACCAAGGTTCTAGAATTATAGGGCTTTAGTGTTGTCAACAATAGTTGTTCTTTCCCAGCATTCCAAATGTAATCAATATTATCTCATCTACATCACTCACATGAATTTATCATGAGAGAACATTATAAAAATTCCATTTTAGAAATCAAATTATTTTCATAAGGAATTTGAATTTTCCCAAAATATGAAATTCTATTTCATAATTTTTTATCATTGTTGCAATAATAGGATGTAGTCTTCCTTCTGGATTTCAGCAAGCACCATGTTGAATACTATTTTTCCTGCAATGATTCTATCTTTCATTCAACCAAAAAATTGTCAACATTTCATGTACATCATATATGCAATGATCTTAGAATGGCCTACACCTAGCAATCCAATCACAATTACCAAACAATTTATTAGATAGAATTACTCATCATTCTATGCATATGTATGTTCATAATTAATAACAGTAAGTTCATTATTTCAATTTTTTGAACAAAAAAAATGTTGTAGTCATTATTCATGTGACTACCTGACTTGCAACTTTCTTGTTGCAATGTCTAACAGTTCCTTAAATGTTCTAATCTCCATGAGTTAGCAACATTTTTTTCCTTAGTATAATTATTTCCATTCAAAAACATATATACATGGGCTCACAAAATGCATTTAACAAATGCATTTAAGTATACAATTCTATCATGTATGAGTGAAACTCTGCCACTTACTAGGCATGAGTGCATCTCTCAATGCGTCTTTGCATTGATTTTCATAATGATCTCTATCTAAGTCATGTATCTCACTATCCATAAATTGGAAATATGGCCAATGTCTTGATACATTCTCCACACACTTCCCATTGTTTTCTCAATTACTTGGATGCGTTGCTTTTCGACTCGAACAATACACCAAGAATACAATTATTTGGTGTTTATTAGTGTTAGAAAAAAAGTTGCAGTCCAAGTTTTATTTAAAGGTAGGAAACTCATTGGGTATTTGTGCATCACATAACCTTTATATATCCATACCTTTCCATATCCAACCATGTCCTAGTCTCATACATGACTAGCTTTCCTAGCATCATTCCTATACCAACTTATTACATTTTATTTCTTTGGTTATTACCTCATAACCAAATTAACATGACATGCTACTATGTCAGTGTGTGCATTTAGAAGATAAAAAGATTTAATAACTATAACAAGTCTCTAGCCTTTACCACACCTAGTGGTAATTTATTTTTGTTGATGCACTTAAACAATAATGTACTGCGTATTATAAAAATTCAATTTGGGGAAATTTTTACTTGAATTTCCATTTCACAATTATGCAACATAATTTCAAAAGAGACATACTTACCAACATGGATTCCATTAAACGAGTTTAATGCTACCTGATTAGTTGATGATTGATCTGGAATTTATGAGTAGAACAAAATGAATTCAAATTATTAAAATATACTTAACATAGAATAACAGAGATACAATAAAATTGGTTTTCTATTCCATAAGGAAATCAACTGAAACTATAAAATGTAGCGGAAAACAAGCTTGTTGGAATGGCAACGACTTATCTCTAAGAAGAGATGTGACGGTTGCACTCATTCAAAAGAAGATGATTAAAAAGAGGATTTGAAGGCCTTTTTACAATAAACAGGAATGTAAAAAACCATATACATCCAAAAACCTAACCCTAGGAGATGAAGCACCAAAAGTCATGTGGGTCCCATTTCGGTAAGTAGTACATCAACTTTCCGGGGTCGTAACTTTTGCATACAATCTTTGTTTTAGGCACATGATAGCCTGTTGGAAAGGTATCATCAAGGAGATTCATTTTGGGAGCTCAATCAGAGCCTTTGTCTATTGTTGAGAGTATTTATCCCAGAAAAACTTCATTTATGCCCTCAAAATGGCCTCGGAAGTTAAAAACTGCTAAAAATAGTAAATTGCCAAAATTGCCAGAAAATTGTTTTGAGAGAGTTGGAAAAGGTGGGTGGCCATCGATATCCACCTGGATAAATAATCCCTCCTTAGGAAGCAATGGTATCCATTTTTTTGATTTCCCCCATCATATGAGGAAATTTCTGTTGAACTTGGCCCCAGGTGAGCCACTTGTCTTGGTGCAGGAGCTGCCATGCTTTGATGACTCGATAAAGTTGGATCCTTTGTTGTCGAGTTCCCTTGATCTGTGTGTCCAAAATATGATCATTGGATGCCTGTTGCATGCAATAAGGGTTGATATCTATTGGTTTCAACTACTCTGCTATCTCTGAGGTGTCCAATAATGGTGGGAAATATGGCCGAAGGAAAGCCATGTTGAAGACTGGGTACAGGCCAAGGAAAGGGGGAATGTTGAGCTCAAAAGCATTGTCACCCACAACCTTGGTGATGATGTACGACCCATAATGGAGTGGGATATGATTGCAACGGGGCCCTGTAAGGTGTTCTTTATGCAAGTGCAACCAAAATTTGTCTCCCACCTGAAACTTATGTGGCACCCGATGTTGATCATGGCATTGCTTATACTTCTCATTAGGCTTCTGTAGAATATCATGAACATATTGGTAGATGTGATGGATCCACTCAATGGAATGGGTGGCTTTGTCAACTTTTGGTGGAGCAAGGGATGAGTCAGTCGAGGTGGTCACCAGGGGTAGTGCAAAATCCATGCGGCCCAATGGTTGGAATCCCAAATGCACCTAAAAGAGGCTATGGCCAGTTGAGCTATGCAGGGATCAGTTGTAACTATGTTGGACATAGGGAACAATCTCATCCCATGTGCGAGGGTTTTTTGAATTGTACATGTATATTATATGTATTATCATCCGATTAACGACCTCATTTTGTCCATCTATCTGGGGGTGGAATGCAGTGATGTTATAACCCTAATTTGCACCATACTTAATTACCTAGCATCAAGCCATCTAAGATCCCTTCTTTGCCAAAGCACTGCTGAAAAAATCTTTAAAAAAACTCTTTTATAAGGGCCCACATGCCCTACTCCATTACTGCATGCGTGTACATGCTAGCTGACATAAAACAACATGCATGTACCTAGAAAAGCACGAAAAAAGGAAAGTTGTCGACGGAACACACATATTTGGGTGAGTTAACTGAATCTTCCGGCCATGCATGGTCGAGGGTTCGTCCAAATACCTAGCCTCTTATAGCCTATAAAAGAAGGGTTAAGGGTCCTATTTGGAAGAGGAGAATAAGAGTAAAAAAACTCTACCCAATTGGACATTCCCATTGTCCCAACCCTTTAGCCATCCTTGTGCAAAGAGAGATACAAAGAAAATAAGTTGGAGGACATTTGAAGAGGATCCCAGGATCAGGTTCGCGGAGCAATGGCCGATCTCGACATTGTAAGTTGATTCATTAAAGTTAATAATAAATAAATGTTTTTCCCATCCCACTATATGAGTTCTTCATGGTTTAGTGAATATATGTTTGAATCTCTAACCCATTAATATGTAGAACAAATGCATGTAGAGTTTGTTGCTTGTTTTGTACGTAGGTCAGCCTTCGGAGGATAGTGGCTAGCAAGCGATCAAGCATGAAGAAGGATCAACATCGAACGTCTGGAACAAGGTATGTTCATTTAACCATGTATTTGCTTGAAATAAATGGGGATTAAGTCTGGGACGACGATAGAAAGTAGGATTATTTCGGTCTTATCTGCATGCATAATATAACCCTAAATTCTAGTCCGTAGGGGGGTTTCCCACCACAATAGAAGTGGCGACCATACTGGGGAAGTTTCTAGGGTTCTTGGGAATATTTTTGGGTATTTTTAAAAGACTGGTTTTCTTTCCTATTTTTTGAAGTTTCTGCAAAGTTTGAGCTAACAGAGATTCTAGTCTTCCATACCAGTCATCTCTGTTCTTTGCTTGACTGTGTTTTTTCGAGACCCACAGAGGTACATGCAGCCTACATCAGGTCTGCACGTGTGTACCTGCACCCTACTTTCTTACAGCCTACGTGTAAATGCTATTTGAAGAAGTAACAGTAGCGTGTATGATTCCAGAAAAATTTTGAGGCAGTCATCCTCTTCCTTGTCAAAATCAGTCATTCTCAGGGGTTTTCTGGAACTCTTTCTGAGATCTTGATTGTTTTAAGTCTACAACATAGGGTTCATCTCCAGTTAGTTTGTTTTACAAATTTTTTCCCTTACATTGTTTTCTTTTTAATTAAAAGAAAGTGTCTAAACCTTCAAGAGATCACAGTTATCGATGCTCGATTGAATACTCTTCTGGTTTTAGTTTTATTTTTATTTACTTTAGAGTTTTAGAGATACACATGGCCTTTATAAGGCCAACACTGCTTTCTGTTTTTATTTACTTTAGAGTTTTAGAGATACACATGGCCTTTATAAGGCCAACACACGTGTACACACCCTCCGACTCTACACAGCTCGCGTGCACATGATTGTTGTTGAATTGTTAGTAGTGTGCTTGTGAAGCATAGATTTTGTTGAGGTCGAGGCAATCATATTTTCCCTTGACAAGATTTATACCTCTCAGGTTTTTGAATCTCTGTCCTAACATTCAGTAGCTTAGGTTTAATTTTAGCCATAGCTTTCTTTTTTCATTTAAAAGTTTTTTCATCAAAATTTTCTTTAGGGTTTTTAGACAAGTGTGAGAGTCATTTTTTAAGTTGCTAGTGTGTGATTTCTTGAAGTGATTCTTTGCGATTTGGGATTAGGCCATAATTTTTTTTCTTGGTTTTTGACTTGTTGATATTTTCCCTTTTTTCTTTGTGAGCATTCAAATAATTAAAAAAAAACTTTCATTTCTTTGTTTGGTTGAAAAGTGTGGTTTTGCATGAGTAACCAGGGAAAAGTATTTTCTTTCTTAAGTTCTTAATAGTTTACTTAGATCGTAAGTAGCTCATAGTCAGGTGAAATATTGCTTTAAGTTTGTTGTTCAAAAGATCTTAGAAAATTCTTTAAAAAAACATTTTTTTTTTGAAAAGTTGTTGAAAATTTGTGTTAAGTGAATATTTTTGTTTCCATCTTTCTGTTCATTTTTACTTTCATCTTTCAAAAATCACTAGTTTCACTTTCATACCCTTTGACATAAGACAAGACATAAAATTAACGCTAAATATAAAATTCATTAGACTTTTATATTTGTAGGGTTAACCAACTAGTTCAAAATTAGGGCCTTGGATTAGGTTGGAGAGGAAACTCTTCAAGGCCATTAAAATCAAACATTGGAGTCTGAGTTAGGGAGTGTCCAATTTCAGTATCGTGAAAGTTATCCGGGACCCCCTTCTAACACAGGGGATAAACACGAGGTTGCGTATGGAAAGGTAGCAGAGATAACCCCTCCAAAGTTGGACCAATCGTAGTGGAGAACACATATAGAGGGCTTGTCTTGGGATTCCATCGATTGCATATGCCATGGACCTTCATGGGTCTTGAATCCATTCGAGGTCCTCAGTTGTCTTCCGGACCACTTTCTCTTGATACCCTTGATAGGTTTCGGACTCGATACCCTTCTCATTGTGGTCTACCCGACTTTCGACTGTACCCTCCTGGTGACTGTACACGCGCTGGAAACCTAGTTACCTATATTTTTTAGGGACATACACAAGTGACTATGGGGGTATACCGCGGTACCTAGGATAGACATCAGGATACTCTTTGCAGAGTATACCTGGAGGGTTCTTCCATGTTCAATTTGCACTTGCACCGGTAAGTTTCTCTAGTGTTTGGTTGTTGTAACTATTCTTCCAATTAATTTAGTGTTTGCCTATCTTATCTTATAGGGACTTTTAGTGTGTGTTGTTTTTGAACGACTAGAACGCCTTAGAGTTTCTTTGATATTCTCACACAATGGAGGATCATGAGCTCTACTGGTCACGAAGGATTCTTGTCCTACCGCTGGTTACACTAGAGCCACCCTCGCCACCATTAAGGCGAAAGCTAGACCAACAAAGGTCTTTTGAGGCGACTGGGTCACAAGAAATTGTGTCCGACCAACATCTGGAAGAATAAACCATCTTAGACCGTGGAGTGAAAACTTTTAGTATAGTTGAAACCCCAACCACTGATCTTTCAACACCCACCATCATATCGATTCATCCTTACGAGTGCCAGACAGTGTCACACGCAACAATGGAAACAAATGTTGTTACTCCTTCTGGGAATTCTTCAATTCCCACTATGGTTGTCACCACAAGAGAGTTTCCACCTCCTAACCCACCATCACCGGTCCGAGCCACCATGGTCCGATCCCGTCTCTAGCGGCGGCCACAACCCCTTTCTTATCAAGTGAGACAAACCCTCCATTCTCATACGAGATGCCTAGTTCAGGTACAAATCCTGTACTTTCCTACTCCACTTCACAGACTTCAGGTCTGAGGGAAGGGAGCTCTAACGCTCCTCTACAAGGACACATGGGGGGCACTCCTGCTCCTTTTAATGCTTTCCATTATGTGGGAGGTCATACACCTCCTTTGTCCCCTTCACTCAGTGGCACACATCAACAATCCACTGGGCCACCTGCACACCATAGTTTATTTGGAGCGGGGAGTCAAGGACCACCTTTGCATAATATGCCGGTAGGTTCGACACCATTTTCTTTGTTCGATGCATTTGGTAACAACACCTTCTCGTCAGCTACTTTCCCAACTAGGGGAAACCCTGGTTTTGGACAACAATTTCCTATGCAGGGTACTATTCCTGCACAGGGGGCACACCCGGGAACTTCTTCCGCAGTAGGGCCTTGGAATTCTTGGCAGGGATCCTTTCCCTCATTAGGACTTTCGATCTGGGGTTATTCTTTTCACAATCAATGGAACCTCGGACAAATCACTATGCTTATCCCCATGGGACCGACATGGGGCAATCCTTCCCAAAGTCCTTCAAATGTAATGCATGCCCAACCATCTATGTCCTATTTTGGAAATCAGCCGATGATGTCTCCTCACATGCAAAATCCATATGTTGGACATGGCCATGGTTTTTTCCAGAACACAGGCCATCATCCGAACTTTTTTTTGCAACCTGGTGTCAGTCAAACTCCATGCCCCTTTTTCCCAGGTTATCACCAACAACCCAAACTACCCTTTCTGGCAACCTTGCATTTTCCAGACTTGAAAAGGTTGTTGAATGACCTTATCTTTCATGATCCACATTGGTCTTCTATACTGACAAATTTGCCTTCGGACATCCCAAAGTTCGAAGCCAAGCCTAACAAAGATCCAGGAGATCATGTGAATACCTTCTATCTTTGGTGCTCATCTAACTCATTGAAAGATGACTCCGTACAGTTGTGATTGTTTCAACGTACTCTCATTGGGAGTGTCAAAAAATGGTACATTTGTTAGATAATCCAAAATACAAATATCATAGGTTATAAAGTTAGAATAAAATGATTATTAATTTAGAATATTAAATTAATAATCTAGAATATTTGATTAATAAATGTAGACTTTTAAAAAAAATTTATTGTTGTTAAAGATATGACTCTAGAGAGGTGTCGTATCTTAGGCTCTAAAATAGGAGTATTGTTTTAAGATTGTTAAGATAGCATTTATTGTAAATGGACACTTGTTTTTTTAATAAGTGATCCATATCTTAAGTTTGTTAGGACATTTAGCTTATATATAGCTCATTGCAAGAGTATTGAGTTGTTCGGGTGTAAACTCTTGCAAAGTTTCTTATGTAATTTCTTTTCTTATTAATAAAAGTGTGTGTCTGAGGACACTTCGTCCATTATTGTGGTATCAGAGCTCCAGTAATGCTGCTAAACTAAATAAGTGATTTGCTAATCCGAGGAAGAGATCCCAACGTTACAGACGAAGGAAAGTCGACGCATACTCTGTCAGTAAATTGGTCAGTTACTATTCAAATTTTAAAAAAAAGGGAAAATAAATTGTTTTTATTTTTAGATTTCAGTCATTAGACTCAGAAAAATTAATTTTGCAATTTGCAAATCCTAAAAATTGACAAATTTCTCCATGGCGAATTAGTTTCTGGCAAAGTAATTTTTTATATTACACGATCAGTCTTCTGCACAAGTCGGGATTTACACTTGTCGATTGTCCTACAGGTGTTAAACCCATCGGATGAAAATGGGTTTACAGAATTAAATTCAATCAACATGGCGAAATTGACAAGTATAAAGCCCGACTTGTGGCTAAAGGTTTTTCGTAGCAAGAAGGCATTGATTATGAGGAAACTTTTGCTCCTACCACTAAATGGAATACCATCCAATTAACACTTGCATTGGCCGCTCAGAAAGATTGGAAAGTTCATCAAATGGATGTCAAAAGTGCTTTTCTCAATGGAGATTTACAGGAAGATGTATATATGCAACAAAAGCCAGGATTTGAAATTGCAGGGCAGGAGCATAAAGTCTGCAAATTAATTAAGGATTTATATGGGTTAAAGCAAGCTCCCCAAGCTTGGTATACCAAAATGGATGAATACCTTAGGAAGGTTGGTTTTCAACGAAGTGAATCTGATGATAATTTGTATATCCGTCAACAGGGTCCTTATCTGGTAATTCTTATTATGTTTGTAGATGATTTGCTCATTACAGGAAACAATGATGATCATATTGCATAGGTGAAAAAGGAGTTACATGCATGTTTTAAGATGACATATTTGGGACTTCTTCACTACTATCTTAGTGTTGAAGTATTCCAACGTCCCCATCATATTTTCATTTCTCAGAGTAAGTATGCAGCAGAAATTCTTCAGCGGTTTGGAATGTAGGATTGTAAACCATCTCTTACCCCTATGGAACAAAACTTGAAACTTTCAAAATTTGAAGGGGGGGAATTGGTAGACAGCACTATTTATAGACAGTTGATTGGCAGCTTAATTTGACAAACACTCACCCAGATCTATCTTATGCAGTCAGTATTCTTTCTTGCTTTATGAAACAACCACGAGACGACCACTGGAATGCAGCCAAAAGAGTTATTTGATATATCCAAGGAACAAAAGATTTTGGTCTTCTTTACAAAAAGACTAAAAAGTTTGTACTTGGTGGATTTTCAGATGCTGATTTTGCAGGGAGTATTGATGATCGCGCATCAACATCAGGTTATTTAATGAACATGGGTTCAACAAAAGTGTCTTGGAATTGTAAGAAACAAGCTACAGTTGCTACTTCTACAACAGAAGCAGAATACATCTCAGCATGGGAAGCAACATGTGAAATTGTTTGGTTACGCCGAATTTTACAAGACTTGGGCATTTCTCAAGCAGAATCTACATCATTATTCATCGACAACCAGTCAGCCATTAAGCTTGCCAAGAATCCAGTTTTTCATTCAAAGACAAAGCACGTGGACACCAAATATCATCATATCAGATCGCTTATTGCAAAGGATGTCATCAAGCCAATTTATTGTCCTTCAGAAGATCAGATCTCTGACATTTTCACGAAACCTCTTGGCAGAATAAAATTTACTAAGTTCAGGGATGAACTTGGTATCTATTGTAACGTATATTTGTATCATAGGGTGGAATGTT
>SNQJ01S0020376.1:133111-143796 GCA_010110895.2 Picea sitchensis | reverse complement strand
CCCCTAGAGGTCACTTCTCATTACTCTGTTAGTCCTTTCCCCTTGCTCGCTCGTTACAAGTCCTCTCACCATGGTTACTCCCCAATCAACTCCTGCCACGACACCCAACCATATTCTTCAGTCGTTTTCACCTTCCATCTCATGCTCTAAATGACCCATTGGCCATTTATGATTGGCTAACCTATCCGTTAACCTGCTGACATGTACCCTGCGCCTAACGTGTATCCATTTTCTCAAAAAGACACCTTCACCCATCATTCCCTCGCTATTTACCCTATCATCGCACTAGAGAATTTTTTCCCCATTTTCCTTTTCCGTTACAGCCAACTATCCAAAGCTACCATCATCCCCACTAATGACTGTTTGATTTGCAGGTATTTCTACAACGATGGTGCCAAAATCAAAGAGAACAGAAGCTGAGGAAAATCCTTTCCTCCTGCCCCCTGTCGACCATGACAGGATCCCCCTGGCCAACAAAGACCATCTAATTGAAGACACAAGATGTGAGTTCAACTTCGTGGACTTGCAGTCATGGCTCAAAGAGGTTTTCCTTGACCAGAGCGATGAGATTGGTGTCTGGGAGTCAAATATTCCCCTGTATCTACTCCCCCAGATTCACCACTTTCCTGAATTCTCCCTCAAATGACAGGCCCATTATATCTCTAAACAAAGAGCCATTATGTATTCATCTGAAGAAATTCTTATCCTCATCACATCAGAAACCATTGACCAGATGTTGCAGATACCCAGAATCGAGTCCCCCTCACCTTTCAACCTCGAAATCATCACAGAGCTCTACCAAAAGCTGTTTTTCCCCCAAAGAGATCATATTTTTTAGCTTTTCCTCCCACAATCTACTTAGTTCCCCACTACAAACCCCCCTTATCCTTCCTCCCTGTTCTCAGTAAAGGGAAACTAGGTTATCACATCACTATGTGCCTCTCTTGGATATTTTTCGGATCAATGGGTGGACGAACCCATCTTGGGATTTCTATCCATTTTTTCCACCGATGAGAGACCCACTACTTAGTTCGACTACAGTACGTTCCTGGTGGACAACATTCACAAACAATTCATCAACTTCACCATGGAAGGCATGTTCCAGTATTCTTCAATATTGGCTTACCTATTCGTTTTCTTTCAAGCGGACAAATTTTCCTTTTCAATGCAGAAGATGGATAAAGATGGGAGGCCACAGGCAGTGACAACGTGGACTTCACTGCTCAGACATAACTCTATAGAATTCAGTTTCAAGCAGTTTATCGAGCAATTCTACCACCTAGTGGTGAGTATGCTCAGTGGCAGACCCAAACCTAGAATTAACGAGGAAATTCAGAGGATTTTACATCTCTCGGACCTTACAAAGACTAATGATTGGTAACTGTACCAGAACCACACTGAGATTAGAGTTTATGGGTGTGAGTTGGCCCCATATAAATTTCCCAAGTATTTAACCGTGAGGATTTTTTCCCTGGAATACATAAGGCAGATGATAAATTCAGACAACATACATTTTGTGTCTTTGAAGAAGAAGAAACAACTCATAATCAAAGGGCAGATTGGGTCTTTCATCTGCAATAGTCAATACGTCAGGGAGGAAGCAGACAGACTGCTAAAAGAAATGAAGTTTTTTGTTAGTTTTGAATGGCACTATGATCCGTGTGAGATAATTTCCGAGATGAGGCTAAAAAATAAGAATATCTCGTATGTTCACACATCTAGGCCTGAGGTAGAGAAGTTCGCCAACTAGAAATAATGGGAGCCCGACACTCTGGTCGAGACGGAACAACAGAACCCGTCGGTCACTGTTTCATAGACGACTACACCACAAGTTCCCAAGGAGAAAAGGCCTAGGCAAGATGTTTCACCTTTTGTCACTGAAGTATCATCTAAAGAATTTCAACTACATACCAAGAGGCCAAAAACCAGTCCGGCACCCAACACGGCTAGTGAAAAGAGAATGCAATCCACTACCATGTTGGAGGTTGATCAATCGCTCCTTAGTACATGAAGAAAACAAATCACGATTACAGTGTTGCCCAGAAAGCACACAGATACTCCACCAGCCAGCCAGTCGAGTAAGATAGGACCCAAATTGAGTATTTTTGAGAAGTATGATCTGATCAAAAAGAAAAATCAGATGTTGACCAACATCATGTATGCTCAGTTCTGGAAGCAAACATCCACTGCACAACACCGATTGTTGTCTGCATTCGATACTGAGAAGGGTAGAATGCACATGGCGTTTCTGCAAGCACAGGTGCCAGACCTGAAGGTAATCACCGATTACAAAAGGGAAATGTTTGAATTTCAGACTAAAGATGTGCATCCAACTGATCAGATGGATCTTCACAGGAAAACTGGAGAAATGGTTTTCTCCACATTGGCACATGCTTCCACTGCTACCTCCAAGTTACAAGTATCTCTCAATAATGTCTAGATGCAGTTGAAGTTAGAAAAAATATCATCCTTTTCCAAGGATAACAGGATTAAGACATTGGAGGAACTGGTCCTCAAGTTTGGATATGATCCCTCGAATGTGAAAGTAGTCGAGGAGATGCTCAAAAAGAAAAATGTCGATATAGCATATTTGAGGAAACAATTGAAATTGCCTCCAACAGAAGATTCACAAGCAAAGGAAATAGACACGATAGAAGGGGAGAAGGATGAGATGCTCAAGCTCATCATGGAGCAGAATGCACAGTTGAAAGAAATGGAAGAGGAATTGGAAAAGATGGAAAAAGAGAAGGAGCAATCAAAACCCATGGAGGTCATTCCATTGAACATAGTTCCACTCACAGGAGTGAGCACAACGTCTGTTGCAGAAATTACTACGACAACTCCACTGTCAGCCTTGGAAAAGACTGTTGAACTAGCTAAATCCATGGAAGAAATGAATTTACAAGAGATAGAGATTAACAGATTAAAAAAGGAGATTGAGAACCTTCAGGAACTCAAGTCTTCTTACCAAACCAACTTCTCCAAGGAAAAACAAACCTCAGACCAGTTCAAATAGGAATTGCAACAACTTCAGAAGCAAACAGTTGCAGGAAGGACACTGGCTGAGGTCAAAGAAAGTGTCTGGATGGACATCACCAAGTCCATGAATGAAATATGGCCGACGATACAAATCATGTTCGAGAAAAACGATCTGGTGCAAAGAAGTCAGTAGGCCATCGAGAAGATAAGAGCAGAACTGGGAGAGATGCCCATAAAATCTATTGAGATCATCAAATTTCTAAATTCCAAAACCAGAGAGGAGCTAGAAGAGCTGAAAATTTAAGATAGGATGAAGACCATCCTCGAGGTCAAGAGGGTCCTAACCAAGAGAGAAATGATGCTACAACCGGAGGAAAAGTTCCAGACCGTGGACGCAGGAATACCAAGATTTTTCAGCAAGATCGAAGCTCTGCAGAAGAAAGGCCTTCCTGGTATGAGAGTTATAAATGAAAAATTGATGACACTCCCTGATTATAAAAAGAGATTAGCCACTGTGGCTAAGGATAGCTCAAAATTCTCAGGAATACAAGGCAATATCACTAGTAAGGCATTCTTGCATTCTTTATAGTTGGACATCAACATACAACATGAGATCCGGTACATCTTCATCACCAAACCTACTTTTGCCAAGTACACGGAGATGGATGAAGTGTATCATAGATTGCTCAAAGTCAGCATTCTTAGTCACCTTCGATGGGAAGAGCTTTGAAATATGATAGAGTAGTTGATGAGATATCCAATCCTAGTCAGCTATCCAGTCAGAAGGGGTCGTGCAGAGGCCTCACCAATGGATCACCCAGAAAACAACATGAAGTTTCAACACACCATCAAACAGTTTCCTGGATTTTAGTATCTTGTTAAGTTAGTTAGCTAAATTTAGATTAGCCACGTCCTGATCTTTAATGACAAGATCATTTGTAATTTTTGGTTATAAATACTTCACACTTTGAAGTATTGAGGGTTGATATTTACGCCTTGCAAGCTACAAGACTGTAATATTTTATCCAAAGATCTTCCATTAATACAAAGAGATGTTTCACAGGATTCTCGCGTGTTGTTCATTGGTGATGTTTTCTTTCTTTGTTGAATGTTCCTCTTGCTCAGTTATCATAGTGTTTTCTAATCTAATCTTTTAAAAGTAATGTATGTTGCAGGATTTATCCTTGTATACCCTGTTTCAGACTTTGAAATATTTTAATGTTTATCTTATGATATTACAGTGAAGAAATTCTTAAATGCTTCTTTACTTTAATTGATATTCTCATCTTTTCTTCTTTTCATCATATTACTGCTAAAAGAATCTAGCGAATGCACTATCTTGCCCTATGAAAACAATCTTTTTGTTTCTGGTTTAGATTCCTATCTTTATAACATAGACCCCATAACCCAATGGATGCATAAAGCCCCTTCAACCAACTCAAGAAAAAACCTTTTCAATCTTATTTATTTAACTAGCCTAATATCTTAAGTTCAAAACATATCTAAATCATACAGAGAGATCCCTCTTTGAATCTCGTAGGGCTAGATTCCAGTTTTGAAGTGGTTGGATAAAGTTACCTCTCGTAGATCTCTTCTTTCCTAACAACCTCAAGGAATTTATAGAGCGATAATAGTAGAGGTCGTCGATGTGCCTCTCGACTATAACCTCTTGTTAGGAAGGAGTTAGACTTATGCCATGCAAGCTGTGGTTGCTACAGTTTTTCGAGTCTTGTTGTTTCCACATGAGGGCCAGATAGTGACCATCGATCAATTATCTTTCTCCAAACCTGACCCTTCATTTGGGGCATCCACAGTCTCGATTATTGATAATCCTCAACTAGGTGTAGTCAACGTAGGGGTTGGTTTGTGCCCATCTTTGATGGGTACCTTCGATTACCCACCCCCTCAAGGTGATATCAAGCTTATATCCAATCACCATAAGGTTGATATTTTTCAAGTTTCATCATTCCGCATGGCTTACTTCGATGATCTGTGGATACTTCCTTCCCCATTGGTCATGATGGATGGGACAGGGCACTCGGGCATGTCTATGCCCTTGTTCGCTACTGAAGTAGCATACTCTTTAGTCCAGCAAACTTCATCCAACACTGATCCAACTCTTGCACAAGAGTTTGATCCACTTATAGAGCCTATTTGGGCTCAAGGTTCTCTCGCTCACACTGATTCATTAGACTTAGTATTGCTCTCTGATGAAGCTATAATTGAGGCAATGACTAATACAGACAAACCCTGGGAAGATCTTCATCACAGATCATACTTCCTCCTAGAGTAAAGCAGAATCAAAGATGGAGAATTCACCTTGACTATGATGGGAGATAGGTTTTGTCCTATTAATCCCTTAGCTACACACGAGGTTTATGCTGAGGGTAATATGACAACTATCGCTAAAACCCTTCCGATCAATATCTCCCGAAACCCTAGTGCCGTGGAGAATGTTTTCGTCAGAGCTAACTGCTCCACTGGAGAGATTCAAATCTACATAGATCTTTTTAAAGAATTTCGTGAAATTTTTGCCTGGTCTTATGAGGAAACGCCAGGCATCGATCCAAAAATAGTTCAACATGAAATCAAAATGTATCTAGACGCCAAGCCTGTTCGGCAGAAGCATCGTCTAGTTAACCCAAAGAAAGCAACAACCATTAAGGTTGAGGTTGAGAAACTGCTCAAATCCGGTTTTATCTATCCTATCCATTTGACCCAATGGGTGTCAAACCCCATGCCAGTCAATAAAAAACAAGGCACAATTCGTGTATGTACAAACTTCTGTGATTTGAACAAGGTTTGTCCCAAAGATAATTTTCCCACACCATTCATCAACTAGATAATTGATGAATGTGCGGGTTGCGAGGCCTTCTTTTTCATGGACGGTTTTTTGGGATATAATAAAATACAAATCAAACCCGAAGACCAACACAAAACAACATTCATCTGTCCATGGGGTACATTCGCGTATCGTAAGATGCCTTTTGGTCTTAAAAATGATGGAGCCACTTTTCAGTGCGCCATGTCTTTTTCTTTCCATGACCAAAAACATATAGTCGAGGCCTATTTAGATGATTTAGCATCTCGATCTCGCAAGAGAATGGATCATCCCACACACCTCCAACTTATCTTTGAGCATTGTTGCTACTTCTGGATTCACTTGAATCCAAACAAGTGTAGCTTTTGTGTAACATCGGGACGTTTATTAGGTTTCATAGTGTCAACAACAGGGATCATGGTCAATCCTCTCAAGGTTGAGGCAATAATTCAGTTTCCCCCCCCACACACAATCCTTCAACTTCAGAGTCTATAGGGCAAGGATAATTTTTTAAGACGCTTCATCGCTAACTATGTCGAGATCACCAAGGGATTTATGCGCTTACTTAAGAAGGATGTTCCTTTTTATTGGGATGAGGCTGCTCAATGCCCTTTCACCGCATTGAAACATGCACTCACAACTGCCCCTCTCCTTCGACCACCTAACTATAACAAGGATTTCCTATTATATCTAGCTGCAATAGAGTCAACCATTGTCATGGTCTTAGTTTAGGAGGATGACTTGTTCTCAGAATATGTTATCTATTACTCGAGTCGAGGCCTCGTAGAACCAGAACTCAATTATTCTCATATTGAAAAACTTGTGTTGCCAGCAGTCCATGTTGTTCAACGGTTCCGTCATTATGTCCTGTTTCACAAGACCACTGTCATTGCTGTCGTGAATCCATTTCAGTACATGTTGAAATGATGAGTAATAGGCGGCAAGATCAGTAGATGGATAGTCATCCTCCAAGAGTTTGACTTAGATTGTTTTTCAGCGAAATCAAAAAAGTCACTGGTCTTCGCAGAACTTACCCGAAGAGTCGCCTATCAGAGGATATATGTTTTTTATCACCTCTTCGGATCCCTGGTACGGAGATATACTTATCTATATCTAGAATTTGAAGTGCCCCACCATTGCTTCTCGTGATGAGCATCGACGCATACGCCATCAAGATAAGAATTATCTCATACTCGATGATACATTGTATCAGAGAGGTGTAGATTGCATCCTACGCCGATGTCTCACTCACGAAGAAGCAGTTATTGTGCTTAACGATTTCCATACTAGAGCTTGTGGAGGTCATTTTTTTGGGTTGGCAACAACCCAAAAGATTCTATGAGCAGGTTACTTCTGGCCAACACTAATCAAATATTGTATTGAATTGGTCAAGAAGTGCCACCCATGCCAAATCTTCTCTCGGAAGATGAGGGCACATCCCACTCCCATGTTTGTTGTCATCATAGTTGGTCCCTTCACCAAGTGGGGTATTGATTACACTACATGCAACCCTCCTTCAGCAAGGGGGCACCACTATATCATCATATATGTAGACTACTTCACAAAGTGGGTTGAAGCTATGCCAATGTTTAAAGATGATGGAGAGACTGCAACTCTCTTTTTATTCAATCAGAAAATAGCAAGGTTCGGCGTCCCAAGGGATATTTTCACTGACGATGGCAGTCACTTTCAGAACCAGATGATGATTGAGTTAACGTCAAACTTGGGTTAGGGAAGGAACATTCATCACCCTACTACCCCCAAGCAAATTCTCAGGTGGAAGCTATTAACAAAACTCTTAAGACCATTCTACAACAAACGATCAACTCAGCCAAGTCAAATTGGCATTTGATGTTATACTCGACATTATGGGCTTACTGAACATCTGTTAATACTGCAACCAGTTTCTCACCTTTCCAACTCATTTACGGGCTGGAGGCAGTCTTGCCTATCGAATGTCAGATCCCATCTCTAAAGTTGGAAGTACAATTATTTCCAGACAGTTCGCCACTTGAAGAAAGATTAGTATACCTTGAGCATCTCAATGAGCAGTGTCATGATGTGGCCCTCGCCAACGAGGCTCACAAACATAAGTTCAAGTGTCATTATGATAGGTCCATTCATCCTCGGATTTTCTCTGAAGGAAACCTTGTCCTGGTCTATGACCAAGATAAGGATGCCCTGGGGGCAAGAAAATTCAAACCCATGTGGTTCGAACCTTTCATCATAAAAGAGGTTTTAAAAAAGGGCGCTTATCGTCTGGTTGAATTTGAAGGGAATGATTTGGTGGAGCCTAGAAATGGGATCTACCTCAAGAAGTATCACTCATAGGCAGGTCACTGTGGGTAACTTTTTGTAACATATGTATAGTCTTTGTAATATTACTTTCTAGTTTCTTTTAGTGTTATGGATGTGTTGTTGATGTTATCTTTCATCACTGTGGTAGATGTCAAGTGATTCCGAAGTGTTTGTTGGGTATGCAGACAGTGCTTGTCGGCACACTCAGAGGCTTGCCTCCGCAGCTTGGGTAATATTTACACCTCAAGGCCAATTATTATCTTCCAGAGGTATATGCTTAGGTGACACCACAAACAATGTCGTCGAGTATAGTGTAGTTATTGAGTTGCTTTGTGACACTTTGTCATTTGGTATCTCTCATCTTTGGGTCTATCTCGATGCTCAGTTGGTTGTGTCTCAGCTAAACAGAGTATACCGGGTTCATGATCCAAATTTACATCGACGATTCCTTAGAGTACGTCTCTTAGAATGAAACTATGATTATATTACATATTTTCATGTTCCTAGGAGATTAAACCAAGTTACAGATACTCTAGCTAATCAAATTTTAGATTGGCATCTTGCACATATATGAAAGAACATTCACATAAACATGTAAATACATTTTTTTTGGCACACATGATCCATAAGACACAAAAGACGTAAACGCCATATATAATATCATAAAGTAACTAGAGTACATAAATGGACGCAAGCGCCTCAAAAATATGACCAATAACAAGTCACAGGGCTTATGCCCTCAAAAAATATATACAAGCAGTGCTCGTGGCACGTAAAAATGTCTAGCTAAGTTCAGGGCCCGTGGGCCCTATTATACAGATCCATAGCATTGGCTAAACGCCGAAACAACCGGACCCACGTCCGTGGTGCCCCCACTACATGAGGCTGCATAGATGGTGGTAGGTCCTCAATTTCTGCCATAGGGACCGTGCGAGTGAGTGCAGTAAATTTCTGCTCGACTCATCTCAATACCCTCTCAGCCTCCCCAGCTGGAAGATCTCCTGCTACTGCTGGTCCCCCTGTGATAGTAGGTGCATCCGCTAGCCGAGGATGATGCTTGTTCCTCGCATAGTCAGCCGATTGAACTGGTCCCACATCTGCACACAACGAACACATATTCGTCAAATACTCTGGTATAACAAAAGAATGATATATATGACAAAAAAAGCATAAAAATTACATATGTTTAACAAAAAAACTACAAAGGTGGAGACTTACCTATATTCCCTCGCTCCTCACCAGGAGATACTGGTATCTCAGGGTCTCTCGAGAAATCAATCCCAACATAGGGGTAATCCTCTATAACTGAGAACTGTCGTGACAAGCATGCGAAGAAGTCATCGTCGAAGGACTCATTGGTCCTTCCGCCACCTTATCACGGCAATAATACTACCCATCTACACATAGCAGGAAGAGAGGCTTGATGTCCTCATACCACTACTTGAGGACTAAAACTCAAAACTCTCTCAAAAAAGAATGAGCATAGAATGGTCCCGAACCCAAAGTTACTCTGTGTCCACAAACAACAATCTATAAACTTCCTCTTCGTACACTCAAGCAATGTGGTACTCCAATCAAAAATTTGTGCATTTAGGCATTGGACTGCATAGTTCATCTATGCATGTGATGCCTGATGTAGATCTGCAGAACCAGTGATTCGCCCAATAAGAAACACTATCAGGTGCAGCGATAAGTCAGTGATCTTGCTTATGGGCACCTGCGAGCTCGAGCGGTCTATATCATATGCACAACATAGACCTATCAATTCCGCTATGTTATGCGGCCTTGAAGGAAAAGTTTGGAAGTTGACTGGTTCGCCTCTCTGGGAGAGGCCAGTCAAAAAATAAATGTCCTCAATCGTGGGCACCTGTGGCTACCCCTCTAACATGAATGCCTCTACATCTGAATTCCAGTATTCAACCAAGGCATTCAGTAGCCTAGGTTGTGCCCGCATAAAAGGAAATAGGAAAAACTTGAGTAACCTAGATTGCATCAAAGTAGCCACAACATTGGGGTCTTCCCTGACCAACTCACTAACCTCTTCATGCTCTCTTTCTCTCCAGTGGACATACATCCTGCAAAAACACCAAGTTTCAGGAGAGTTAACCCTTGATTTTTAAGCCTTTTTCGTTCAATAAGGGGGTCCACGTGGGCTGTAATAGTGACAGTCGCATGTACATGCGGCCTGTCCTGAGACAGCCCGTGTGGACCTAGGGCCGACCTTTTAAAGTTCAACACCCCCCTAAAAAATGAAACCCAATGAAAAAATAAATACTTAGAATGAAAGTTAAGAGAGTTTGTACTTACTTGGTCCAGACATAAGTTCGTTTCATCCACTGTAGCTCCTGGAATCACCACTTTTATCAAAGGGGGTCTTTTGGCTTTAGAGTCAATTTCCAAATCAGTAATGGTGATAATGAGCTACCAACTTCTATTTATAGACCTTTTGGCCTCTTTTTGTCACTTTTTTGGCCTCCCTTATCATTTTATTTAAACCAAAAACCATTTAGAGTGATTTAGGAGTTGCATGGGAGGGATATGATCGGGTATCGAGACAGTTTTTTGAAGTTTTGGGTAATTTTTGACA
>SNQJ01S0020376.1:115648-133069 GCA_010110895.2 Picea sitchensis | reverse complement strand
ACCTTTGCCATAGGATCGATCCCATTAGGTTGCGACACAGAACCATCATAGCTACTTTAGAAGTGTCGCGACTTGGTGGTAGAGCTTACCGGAACATGGATGCCCTAGGTAGATCCTGGTTGCATTATGGTATCCATGTTGTCTCTAATCACTGTAGGCTCGAGAGTCCTTGTAGTTTTTCCTGATTTACGAGTTTGAGCCTCATTTGCATGATTCCTTTTCTATATTGACCTCACCCTTAGGACTCCCAAAAGATATAACAGGTCTTCTTTTAAGCCCTTTTCAGACCCTCTAAACATGAAAAGATTGTCGAGCGATCTTGTGGCCTTTCATGCTTGTTAAACTAAAATTTGAAATTTGAAGTTACATCTGTCCAGCAGTAGTTTACCCCTTTTTCAGTCTGGATGGTCAATTCTACGAACAAAGGTATACTCTATGGAACTTTAGTTCTTTAGAAGAGTACTCTCAGGTATAATTTTACCCCTTTTTCGGGCCCGAGGGACTAAACTTACGAAAAAGGAACCCCCATAGAGTCCGTAGTTAAGCTCTTTTCAGAATCTTTAAAATTGAAAAGATCATCAAGTGACCTTATTCTTTCTCACACTCATTAAAATGGTTTTGAATAGACGTCTTGTCAGTGCTAGTTTACCCCTTTTTCGAACCGACTAGACTATTTTTGAAACAGGTACCCCAATGGAGTCTCCTTTTATGTTTTTTCAGACTCTCTAAATATGAAAAACCACAGAGCTTACCTTCTCTGGGCTCGTTAAAATTAGATCGAAGGACATTACCATTGTGTGTTTTGTTAACTGCGTTTGCATACCTTATATGCCAGCCTTGTAGCACTTTGTTTCTGCATCTTAACACCCTTGGCCCCTAGAGTTTTTTTCTCGAGTATCATTATTCTGAACATCAGTCTTGTTCTTGCACCTTGAGCTTGTATGTTTGTAACACTCGTTACTCCATTGTAATGTAACATTCCTTTATTCTTTTTTCCAAAATCATTGAAAAAGACAAAAAAATCAAATATACCCCAAAAAGAGGAAGGGAAAAGTATTTTCTTTATTGGTAGCATAATGAGTCGCCCTTGGATAAAGCACATTTGTCTGTTTGTATGTCAAACTATGGGATGTAATACGACCTTAGGAAGTTTTTCTTGCTACATAGAGTTGTGTCCTCCTCTGTTTGGTTATTCTTCCAAACATATGGAGAGTTTGCGTTGCCTCCTGCTTCGTAAACTTATGATTAATGCCATGCTGCTTAAGTCTCATCATTTATTGTGTTGTCGTCTCTTTCCCTCATACCCGACCATCCTGAACGTCCAATCAAGTCTTTGTTCGAAATCACTCAAGCCTTCAGTCTGATAATCAAGATTCTCTAGTCCATGACCGACGAACCATTGAAGACCTTGGGGTAGTGAAGTCGTACACTCATATTACACTCCTACCCGAGTTTTGAAGATTTTGAAGTTGTTTCTTGAGCTCTGATGACCTCATATCTAACCATTAGGCCGTATCAACTTCTAGAAGATGAATAATTTATATGTATATCTTTATGATTTCGAGATGTAGCTCCACTGTGTATTGTTCGCAGATACACTTTATATAGTTATTTGACATCGATCTATAGTGTATTTTATTGGTATCCATGATTCTATTCTATCCCGAGCATGGGTATGCCTGCCTCGGTGAGACATTTTTTATTTTGCAGATGGCGCCTCTCGGTTCCTTGTCCCTGGGCTCACTTGTTTGGCACATCAGTAAAGATTGGTAATGTATTTCATCCATCAAATGCTCTTCTGACCTCACACATTAGGGTGCATCTATTATAACCCTAATTTGCACCATACATGCTTACCTGGCATCATGCCATCTCATATCCCTTCTTTGCCAAAGCACTGCTGAACAACTCTTTTAAAAACCTCTTTTATAAAGGCCCATGCACCCTACTCCATTACTGCATGCGTGTACATGCGATCTGACATAAAACAACCTACGTGTACCTACAAAAGCATGAAAAAAGAAAAGTTGTCGATGGAACACACAGCTTTGGGTGAGTTAACTAAATCTTCCGGCCATGCATGGTTGAGGGTTCGTCCAAATACCTAGCTTCTTATAGCCTATAAAAGAAGGGTTAGGGGTCCTATTTGGAAGAGGAGAATAAGAGTAAATAAACTCTACCCAATTGCACATTCCCATTGTCCCAACCCTTTAGACATCCTTGTGCAAAGAGAGATACAAAGAAAATAAGTTGGAGGACATTTGAAGAGAAACCCAGGATCAGGTTCACGGAGCAGTGGCTGGTCTCGACATTGTAAGTTGATTCATTAAAGTTAATAATAAAGAAATGATTTTCCCATCCCACTATATGAGTTCTTCATAGTTTAGTGAATATATGTTTGAATCTCTAACCCATTAATCTATAGAACAAATGCATGTAGAGTTTGTTGCTTATTTTGTACGCAGGTCAGCCTTGGGAGGATAGTTGCTAGCAAGCGATCAAGCGTGAATAAAAATCGACATCGAATGTTCGAAACAAGGTATGTTCATTTAACCATGTATTTGCCTGAAAGAAATAGGGATTAGGTCTGGGACGACGGTAAAAAGTAGGATTCTTTCGGTCTTATCTACATGCATACTATAACCCTAAATGCTAGTCCGTAGAGGGATTTCCCACCACAACAAGTAGATTTCGTGAGCTTGGTATCCAACAGTGACCAGATGCTCGATGAGAATGTGTTGAGGAATCGACTATCATGGTCTGAGATAATGGTTTGTGGTATCCCAAAATGTACCCATACTCGTTCAAAGAATATCTTAGCAGTGGCTTATGTTGTGATGTTCTTGTTGCAGGCGACTAGAATTGCCATCTTAGAAAAGAAATCAACAACCACAAAAACAGATTCATTTCCCCTCTTAGTGGACGGGAGGCCCGACATGTAGTCTATTGAGATGGATTACCACATACTATCAAGAGAAGGTAAAGGGGTATATAGTCCCTATTTCTTAGTGGTCGGTTTGGTAATAGTGAAAGTGATGCAGGACCTGATATACTTGTTGACATCTTGTCGAAGTTTTAGCCAATAGAAATGTTTCTACAACACTGCCATTATCTTCTTGATGCCAAAGTGTCTTGCCACCCAACTGTAGTGATATTCCCAAATCAGGTTCATGCACTCGCTTGATGGAACATAGAGATGGACCAAACGACACAACAACTCATATTGAATATGGAAATTAGCGACCACTGAGTTGGCGCCCAAAATTTGGTAGGTGGTGGGGAAGTTAGGGTCTGTCTCATAGAGGAGGGGCCATTGGAAGGTCTCATGGATGCAAGAGTCTAGCACCATGGTGAGTTCTGTGACTAGAGGTTGGTTGAGGCAATCAACAACTTGATTGGTAATTCATGTTTTATACTTGATGCTGAGGTGGAACTGCTGTAATTATTTAGACCACTTCTAATGGTGGTCATTTTGCAATTTTCCTTGGGTCTGCATGAACTGTAGTGGATTTTGATCAGTGTGGATGATTGTCTCCTTCCCAAGAATGTAATGTATCCACTAGCAACATATTTTCACAATGGAGTACATTTCTCTGTCGTAAGTAGGGTACTTACTGATAGCATATGATAGTGTCTCACTATGATATGCCACAGGGTGGCCGTGTTGAGTGAGAACGACACCAAAAACATAATTTCAAGCATCTGTCTCGATCTCAAAGGGATGTTGCAGTTCCAGTAATGAAAGTACTGGGGATGAGAACAAACGCTTCTTCAATTCATTGAAATATTGTTTCTGGCATAGTCACCACATAAATGTTTCCTTACCACCACCCCTGGTTACTTAGCTAAGGGCCCATGTGATATGATAGAATCCCAACATGAACTTGCGATAGAAATTGATGAGGCCGAAGAAGCTCCTAAGTTCAGTGAGTCTGGCTGGGGATGGCCAGTCACAGATGACCTGGATCTTGGCTGGATCCACATGCACATCATGCCAATAAACTATGTAGCCTAAGTAATAAATTTTGTCCATGTCGAAGGATCATTTTTCCAAGTTTTCATATAGTTTGTGCTATTTCAAGGTGTGCAGAACCTACTAAATATGTTGCAAGTGTTCCTCTCAAGTATTGCTATGGATGAGGATGTCATCTAGATACACCACTACAAAATTTTTGGTGAAAGGTCATAGGATATCCTCCATCATCCTCATAAACATTGTTGGAGCATTTGTCAAACCAAAGGGCATGACCAACCATTCAAAAATACCTTCTTTTGACTTGAAGGTGGTCTTCCATACATCTATCTGTTCTATTGGGACCTGGTGGTAGCTAGACTTCAGATCAATATTATTGAATTATTTGGCCCCCGTAAGTTGATTAAGGAGGTCGTCGATTCAGGGAATTGGGTACCAGTTTCGGACTGTGATTTTATTCAGAGCCTCGTAATCAATGCAGATTCCCCAGGTCCCATATTTCTTCTACACCAGCACGATTGGGCTCCCACAAGGAGATGATATTGGATGTATGTGCCCATTGTGGAGAAGTTATTGTATCTTCCTATTGATATCCTTGTTTTATAACAAAGAGTAGTGGTAGACTGGCCCATTAGGTAGTGGTGCCCCTAGGGTCAGATCAATGGGATGCTTGACCTAGCAGTGCAAAGGAACCCTGGTAGGATAGGAGAAGATATTTTATTATTCTTCCATGACCTTTGCCACTTGCTTCTATTGTGTGGAGATATTAGCCATGCAAGCCCTGGATGTGGATATGATCTTTCACTCACTCTGAGAGAAAATAACGAAGAAGAAAAATTTCTCGGTTTGAGAGATGACCTTCTTGCATTACTTCATAGAGATCAAGGAAATAACACTAGGAGGGTCTGCCTCGGGTATCCTGTACAATTTCCTGTTCAAAATAATAATAACACTACGAGTCCTAGACTCATATACAACATGACGTTTCAATAAATAAGGTTGGACCAAAATAAAGTTACAAACTTCGAGAGGAGAAACATCAAACAATACCTCATCTTTGAAGGGATTGATTCCATACAACAGTCAACACTATTGGCTGACGCAGAGATCGCTTCCTTGGTAGATCCATCCAATTGTGTAGTGTTGTGGGTGTGGCGTTGTCGGAAAATCCAACCGCTTGATGAACTCTGCTGAGAAGAGGTTTGTCTAGATACCGCTATCAATGATGAATTGTAGTGGGGTTCCTTTTACCCACATCTGTGAATGGCACACTCACCTTCTTTTATCTCGTCTAGTTCACCATGCTAGAGCTTGGTGGTAGCAACGGTGGCACTGGGTTCCACATCAACGATCATTCTTCCCCTTTCTGGCTTTGACTCAGATTCAAAACCCACATTTGATTCATAGGATTTCACTTCAACCACTAATGACTACTTTGAGTGGTAGTCAACAGTTTTATTCCAAGGGATCTTATGGAAGTCACACCTCTTCCCAATATCTTTCTTTGTCTTTCTGATGTCCTTCTTTGCTTGTGGCTTGTACAAGTTTTCCTGATACTGTATATATTTTCTTTGTCCTTTGCTCTAGGGGTTGGGATGTTCCTTCCTAGATTTTTCTATAAGGGGTTCCCAGGCCCAATTTTTTTCATCTTTTGTTTGAGCTTTTGCTTGATTTTGACGACATAACGGTAGGACGCGCCCAAGGACGAGATGTCCAAAAATTTCATTTTGGTATGGATGTATCTATGCAGAGCACCATGATACTTGAACACCATATGTCGCTCTGAATCTTTGATACCCAACTTGGTGCACAAGGTATGGAAGATATTTGTGAAATCTGGAACTGCTTGGTCTCTTTCTTACCGCAGTGTGGTCCATTTGGTATACAAGTCGTCATAACTTCCGACAGGGTAGTATTGTTCCTTAATAGATTCTTTGAAGGATTCCCAGGTGGTCACGACTGTAAATAATGAGGTTTCATCTATTTCCTTGTTCTAACAGAAAGTTTCCCACCAATCTTTGACATGGGGAACGACTTTAAGGAGTGAAAAAGTAATCTTTTCTATATTCAAAAAGTTATGGACAGAAAAATACCCTTCTAGTATATTCAACCACTTGTCTACAACATTTTCATATATTTCATCTTCAAATATAGTAATATTAAAGTTTATTTTTACCTTGAAGGGGGCGACGCCTCCTCTCGAGGAAGATGTGTCACCTGTTTCTAGCCACCGAAGGATTTTCACAAAACTATCCATCATCTCATTCCTCTGTTGCATGAGGGATTCCTCAAACAACATTTTGAAAGGATCTCTTGTCCCATCATATTTATTTTCTCCTTCCATGAGAGGTCTCTTTGGCGTGCAAGAGATTTTTTCCTCAAGAGAAACAAGCTCGATACCCAATTCTTTGTACCCTGACCTCGTTGGAGACATGCATTAAGATGGCAAGAAACAAATCTCTCTAATACCACTGATCTAGATTTTATGAGCAGAACGAAATGAATACAGATTACTAAAATATGCTTAAAATAGAATAAAAGAGATACATTAAAAATATTTTCTATTCCATAAGGAAATAAGTTGAATCTGTAAAATGCAGTGGAAAACAAGCTTGTTGGAATGGTGGTGGCTTATCTCTGATAAGAGATGTGATGACTATGCTCATTCACAAGAAGATGATTACAATGAGGCTCTGAAGGAATTTTTAGAATAAACAGGAATGTCAAAAACCCTATACATCCAAAAACCTAACCCTAGGATATGAAGCACCAAAAGTCACATGGGCCCCGTTTGGGTAAGTTAGTACATCAACTTCCCGGGGTCGTAACTTTTGCATACGATCTTCGTTTTAGGAGCACGATAGACCGTTGGAAAGGTATTATCGAGGTGATTATTTTTTTGGGCTCAATCAAAGAATTTGTATATCATTGAGAAGATATATCCTGAAAATCCTTCATTTAGGCCCTCAAAAGTTCCATGAAAGTTAAAAATTGATAAAAATAGTAAATTGCAAAATGTGCCAGAAAATTGTTTTGAGCGAGTTGGAAAAGGTGGGTGGCCACTGATATCCACCTGTATCAATGAAAGTATAATATCTCATGAATCTTTATCAATATTATAATCAACATTCCATCTTTTTGTTGCTTACTTCCATGCACATCAATATTATCAGCAACACTTGCAAACATGCAGGTAGTCTCACTTTATGGTTTTCCTAGCAAGCCATAACATACTTGTTGCTACTGTAATTCTGACAATTTATTTCTCCTTGTATCACTTTTCCTTGTTTATCCCAGAAGTCTTCAATTCTTCCGTATCCCTGAATCTTCAATTTCTCTTCAATGTAACCATTGTGCATGAATATTTCTGACCTAAGCACTTTCTAGACAAATCACTCTTGGTTACCTTTGCTTTTCCATCCAAATACTAAACTAATATTGACCTTCATATTTTATTTATTTCTTAGATCCATATATCCCAACGCATACTTGGATGAATTATAATTCCAATAATGTTGTCTTATAGACTTTGGATATTCAACATCCATTTACTTTTTGGACTGAACTACTTCATCTCTTTCTTGACTAAATACTTTAGTATTTGATTTTTCTTGCATTGTTCTCTTCTCCTTGATTTTTTACTCTTGGCTAGTTGCCAAGGAGAAGAGAAGAGTGCAATAAAAATCAAATACTAAAGTATCCGGTCAAGGAAGAGATGAAGTATTTTAGTTTGAAAAGTAAATGGATGTTGAAGATCCAAAGTCTATAAGACAACATGATTGGAATTATAATTCATTCAAGTATTTTTGGTAGTTTTTTTGGGGGGCAATGAATTGTGTATTCTGCAATTCCTTTGACTCATATATTAAGAACCTATCACAGTCAAAGATTAATTTTCATTTCTTTCTTTGACATTTGTAATTTCCTCTTTGCTTGAAATCTCTTTCTCCATTCGATAGATAGCTTTCATCGAAAGAAAAGATTGCATTGCATTCATATTTTCTTTAAATTATTCTTGGAGTCAATTATCCTACATCATCATTCAGGTGCATCCATGATATATTTTAAGGGAATAAACAAAACTTATTTAAAATTTTTAGTAACATTGTGTGCATAGGTAGAGACATGTTTTGGCATATTTAAACATAGGAAATGTTGTTATTTGTTAGTGCTACAATACAGGGACTACATGTTTCTCCCACGTACATTCGAGCATATCAGGAGGCCCCTTTTGAACGGTTGTGAATTATAAAACACTACTACAGATTTGAGCTCCCATGTACCTTGAGTATATCAAGAGACCCTTATATGACCTGAAACTGAGTACCCTTTCGACCATCTTGTTGTAATATGACTTGAAACCGAGTACCTATGCATGTATTGCTAGGTAGTTGGGTAATATGCCCAAGTGTATGGTGTATCCTCCTTGGTTGGTGCTCTGAAATATTGGGACAAGTATTATTATTGGAACCTACAATATATCGTGAGTTTTGACAACTTGACACTCATGTGAGATTCATCCTATGGACCCCATTGTTGAGGAAAATATATGAAATGATATTACTCAAGAATTTTCAGATCTTAATTGGCTAAGGAAATATAGAAGGGAATATCACCCTATGTTTATAGCCATAAAAAATTGTTTCCTAATCCACAAGTATTGGTTACAATGGGTTTAGGATGATTTTTAAAAAATGAAGGATTGATGAAAAATTCAATGTTTATGTAATTTTATGAAAAATAAGAGATTCATAAATAAATGTAGAGACATAAGTAAAAAATACCAAGTCAATAATAAACACAAATGATACATAAAGTAATCGCTTATTTCAATCCAATTTATCAAAATAATCCTTCTCTTTACAAAAATCCTTAAGGAAGTTCGGACCAAAGTCAAACTTAGATGTCCCTGATGAAAAGCATACAAAAGGACTTCTGGTAGAAAGTAAAAATATGAACTTTAAAATATGGATCAACTTGCCATAGATTGTTTCCCACTCGACTCTGCACAATAGCCTTTATCAGTCATGAAATTTAATTCACAAAAACACAAGTCTACCCAGACTATCAAAAATAGATCAACACCTCTGAAAAACAAGTGTCTGAATGATGCAATTCAACCTTGAATCTTGTTGTCTACAATAGGACCCTACTATCATAAAAGAGAATTAGGCTTTCAATGAATTAAGGAATGAATGAAAACTGAATTATCTCAATAAAACTCAAGAGCATACCTTGGTATGCTTTATCTTTCTATTCTCCTCTTGTTCCACCTTCTCTTTTTTCCTTTTAGCAATAAGAATTAGTTGAAGTAGTTAAAATACCTCTTTAGTTAAGTTAACTAAAACTCAACCAACTTTTTAGTTTAGGGAAAACATTAATAAAATAATAATAAGGGTCTTTAACAAATAATAACTAGTAGGTGAGACCCCTTGTGAACCATAAACACAACTAGTTAATCAATCAAACATATCTCTCCTTGTGGCTCCCATCATCACTCTCATAATTTGACAATTAATATCAATGATATTTGAAACCATATCCAAAAATATAATATTCAATATATCCAAAAAATAGTTTGTTGTCCAAAAAGTTTAGAAGTTATCTGTTCTCAACCATCAATAAATAAAAACACTTAAAAACCATATTTTCCACCATGGGAGGGAATTTTCCCCTTGTTGTTGTTGTCTCCTTTTGATTTCTTTGAATTTGACTTAGGTTGTGTGGATCCTTTAGACCTAATCTCACTGATAACATGAGAGAAATCATCTCTCAAATGCATGCATGATGAAACGTATTTGGCAGAGTCATTTGAGGGAGAGGAGGGTGCAACAAAAAATTTTATTTTATCAGGAGCATGATGGGATTTGGTTTTTAACCTCTTTATTGCATGGGAAGACTGTATTGGTGAGTGTGTAGGGGAAACTTGGACAATTTGGTTAATTGGTGGAGGAGGAGCAGGTAGAGACAGATTGGGCCAACCACTATGTTGGGAGACTATCAAGTGGACAATATCTTGGCATCCATCATTTTCAGGGACTTCAGGTTGTAATGAGACATCAAGGGGGAACTGGGATACCAGGGACATGTGGGGATTGGAAAGGAAGCCTTTATGGCATATGTTAGACCACTCCCTGTCCAATCCAGTTAAAAAATCCATCTTGGAATAGCTGGCTTAACTCTTGTGAGTCTACATCAAAATGTATAGAACATCTTGGCCTTCTAGGGCCCCTATTCCAATTTCCTCTTCCCTTGTTACCCTGGCCATGACTACCTCTGCTGAAGAAGCTCATTCCTTTATGCATTAATTATTATCAACTAGTTTCTTCAAAAACCATACATGACATCTCTTTAAATATGAAACAAAGTTTGGCACAACAACACATCAGACTCATGCAATCTAATCCATAAAATTGTTTAATACTTGTTAATGAGCAGAGGGTGAATAAGGGTTCTGGGATATATGAGGGATTGTATTGAGAGAAAAGTGGTAAAATGGAGGGGGGTAGATCATGATTACTGCTCAACAAATAATCAAACAATCAATTGGATTATAATAATGAAACAAATAAAATGTAACTCATCCATGTTCCATCTTTCAACTGTTATAATACAGAGTTTTCATTTAACTATAATTTAATTTTAAGAATAGGGATTGAATAGTGAATTTGGGAAGATGAGGGGACTTGTAATGAGCAAAAAAGTGAGAGAATGGAAGGGAAATAACGAATATTGTTCATAAAACAAATCAATTAATCAATAAACGTAACTCTGTACTCAATACAAAACATACCAACACCAATTCAATAATTACTATGTATCAAAATTGTTTGTTGTTCCACATTTAAATTCTTCAAAACTTCTCAATTTAAACAGTCTGCAATCATGCTCATAATCGAAACACATTTCAACAGTCCTATTAAGAGAATTATTGTTATCTAATTTATTTCCTTTCCTTTTAAGAATCGAAAAAGCCCTGAACAACATTGCTCAACCTCTATCCATAATACATCCCTATAAAAATATCATATATTTTCCATCAATTCACAATTTTCCAAATAAACAATATGCACAGGTCCCTTTCCAAATTGAACAAACTTCTAAAACATGCCTAATTTCATACACTCCTCGGCATATCAACCAATAAACTCTTGCAATTGAAACCATAGTCAATATAAAACCCGATCTTCATCACTATTGATGCAATTATTTACAACATGCATGATGTTTCATAATAGATACACAATGAACATAATGAAATAAACACAGTTATCAATTCCATAATTTTCTATGATCATGATCGAGCCTAGTGAAACACACAGTAGTCACCAACTTGCAACTGTAGAACTCAATGATTCAAAGCATAACGCAAAGGATACATCCCTTTGACTACGTATTATTTCTCATTCTCGATACCATCTTTTCAACCAATTTAATCAAATAAAGAGGAGTTAGGTAGTCGATTCCACTGTGATAACCACCCTTATTTACAACCAACCTTTGACAACCGAAAAGATGCCCGACATAAGTAAGAGAAGTTAGGTATTTTCTTTAAAATTGGGCTCTGTCACAAAAAATATAAAGAGTTAATCAAGAGTTCACTCGGTCATCAATAACACAGAGAACTGGAGGTACTCAAAACACATCAACCATAGGCAAAGACCCTTCGATACAGGCATAGTAGAAACCAAAGGGTTCCTTATAACTCTCGGTCTAGACAATGGAACAACAATTAGCCATAGAGGAAACAACAACAGGTAGGGTAAAACACCGATGCACATCATGCATATTTCATTTGCAGAGGAGAAGATAATTTCCATTGGACAGTGACAGTTACCCAGAACACACAGAGGTATAACCTCTACCAATTTCTTAAGAGTTGAATCATTTGACAACAATTCCAGTGATAATGCATAACCTGAGGCACAACTTATATCACCCAACAACCATATAGCATGTATGTTGACACAATGGCCACCCTAAGACTGACTTCCGATATATTTTGATTCCAATACCATGTGCATAAGCCTGTGAAGACGACTCTGGAAAAACACACAACAACCAAATGGCAGTCTGGGAAACATACACAACAATCGAATGGCAGTTCAAATATGACTGGATATGGTTACCCTCATAACTGTGAGGAAGCAACTAACAAGAATACATAGAGTGAAACCCTCCACAAAAAAATAGAGCGATAATACCCATATTCATTCAAAATACACAGAGACCCATCACGAATTTAATGAACAGAGAAACCAACGAATGCAGAACTCAACCAAGAACCATTTTTTTTACTTGCAATCCGAACAATTACACAGTCATTCCAGAGAGAGAAACTACACATTTACACAGTTGCAATTCTCAACAAAACACAAACCCAAGCATTACTGAGCCATTGTTTTTCATACACAAAGCATAATTCATGGATGGGGTGAAAAGAAACATACATGTAACCAAGATCTTAAGAGGGCGAGTTGGCTAAGCGTTTTCTTCCCAAGCCTGAATCACAGAGCTTAACCACCAACAAACCAAATGCATCAAGAACCATACTAGGGTGACAAACTGATGGGGGAAGTATGGAGTGACGTGCATTTACTACAGGTCACTTCCATATCCTATTCTATTCAATTATGAATCACAAGACAACCAACACTCACTAATGCATTAAAACCATGTAATCAATTTCCAAACTATTGAAACCTATGACCATATTCCTTGCTAAATGTGCCACCCAAAACCTTCATGTTGACCATTTCCAAATCCTTATGTCATACCATATGCATTTTCATATCATATGCACCCACCATAACTCAAATGCAAATCACATAGCCAGTAACCAACCATTTAATAGTTAGGACTAGCACTAACATGTTTCACATTTTTAATTGCACATAACTTCTAACATCGCATGAACATAAGTTTGTTTTCTTTTAGGATTTTTTCCCTTTGTTTTGGTTATGTTATTACTAACATATTTCTTGTGCATGTGTAGCCAGGCACTAAATTATGGTGACATGATTAAACATAACAACTGTAAATATATGCCACTCATAACATAAAAATAAGCTTTGAATAACAGAACAACCCATAAAATGCATCATCCACCTATCACTATGACAAATTGAAACCAAGATTGCATTGTCGATCATATAGGATCCTGTAAGAAGCATCGAAAAATCAACAAAAATGTGTTAAATTACTATCTCTGAGCGTCCAGTCTACAAGGGGGTCCCACCTACTAGTATTATATTATCAACATATTTTAAATAATAGGGATTTAACAATACATTGTGAGTGAAATTCTTCGTTGTGATTTTAATCGTCAACACCCACCTATTCACGTGAACGCTTGTTGCCTTTAGACTTTGATAGTATGTGCTATTTGTTTTAGTGGACTCTAGGTTGAGTTCCTCTCTATGGCATTAGTTCCTGGAGCTCCCAATGTTGGAACCCATTTTCCTAAGGAACCTTTAATTTTTCCTTTTATTGGAAACATTGGTCCTCCTTACATTGCTACTTTGATTTTACCGGGACTCACCATAGGATTACCTATCTGGTTGTTTTCCACTCCAAAATTTTCAAATCTTCCTATTGTATCGAATTCACCTAGTGTTTTGAATGCACACCTTCCCTCTCAAGAATGTCGTCAAGAATGTTCATATTATGTTGATCATTTTCCTTCTTCTCCCATTGCATCTTATTCTTTTTATTCTTCTTCACCTATTGAAATCCTCACTGCTAGTAACAAGGATATTAAGAATATGAATAAAAATAAGACAAATAATAAAAAAAATCAGCAAAATGTCAAGCAACCAATTACTACTGATTAGGATGGAAACATCGAGAAACCTATCACAAAAACTCGCAAACCCAAATTCTCTTGCAATATTTGCAATGGTGATCACCTTCTCAATGATTTCCTTGGTATTCACAAGTTTGTAGAAGTGTGGTATCGGGTTTCTTCTAAATCTGTGTCATCAACCACTCCATGTCATGCTAGTGACAACCCATCAACTAGTAATCAGGTTCGAAGTAAGAAGGGTAAAGTCAAATTTTGTTTCTTGCTATGTAAGGAGATGCACCACACCTACCATTTTCCTTGCATGGAAGAAGCTTCATATCTGTAGAAAAAAATTGATCATGACCAACAACAAATTCCAACAGCTTACCATAAACTCTCTCCCAACCCGTCATTAGTTGATAAACTAGTCAATTCAGTTCTTTCCTCAGTTAGTCTGGTGGATCAAGTGGTCAATTTGGTTTCATCCTCAGTTGACCTAGTTGATAAAGTAATGAATATAATTCTATCATCAGTCGATATTGATCTTCCATTAAAGAGTGAAACCTAAGTGATTAATTTGATCCCATCATTGGTCAATCCCACTCTTCCATTGAAGAGTGAAACCCAAGTGGTCAATCCAGTCTCCTGTTCAATCGATCCCACTCATCCTTGAGAGAGTGAAGATGTCTCTTGAGTATTTCTTGTTACTACGGATTTCTCCAGACAAGGGGGAATTCCACTCATTCCAACAAGACCCCCTCTAATCAATGTGCTTACCATTGATTGGAATGATTTAACAGAACCTTGTCTTCCTTCTTACACACCCTTCCAAATCATTGTTCAGGTTTTTGGTAGGAATGTTCCTAACACTATAATAGATGAAGGAGCTTATGCTAGCATCATATCCTCGAATGCTTGGCACGATCTTGGTTCACCTCAAATTGTGTCAGTGACTTAGAATATTTTTTCTTTTTAAAAAAGGGCTTAACAACCTTTAGGTATCCTTCCATACTTTCCTATTACTTTTGGTGGGGGGAAATGGTATACATTGATGTGATGGTAGTCCACTCACCCCTGGACATTAATTTTCTCCTTGGGAGAGAATATGTTTATGCTATGAAGACTCTTATGTCCACACTCTTTCAAGTGATGTGTTTCCCTCATAATGGAAACATAATAACCATAGACCAACTTTCATTCATTGGATCTCATATTATGGTAAACCATCAATATTCCCAGAATAGTCCTTATATGCTAGTGTCATCTGCCCCGTCACAGGAAAATTATGTGATAACATTCCCCATGCATTTGAGTTCGAATGAGAATGGATATCTCCCTTCTTATGATTTAGATATGGTAGTTTACATGGTGATCTCTTCAATAGGGATATTATATCTTGATCTCCCTACCTATATCTCACCCCTCGACATGTATTCCTTCCAGAGTGTTATTATTTCGTTTAGAGAAGTTCTCTTGGAAGCCATGACCGAGGTTTGTCCCTTGGCATGTATTCCTTTCAGAGTTTTGTCCTCTTGGAAGCCATGATCAAGTAGAGGTCTAACAACATAGTTTATTTTCAATTTCAATCTCATTAAAAAATTAAACCGATCACTGAGCATAGTTATTTTCCTATGTCAATCTAATTAAAATATGAAATAGTCACCTATCTTGTTGAGTCGAGTCTTCTATTACGACTCATAGTTGAACCTTAATTATATCCACCTCGGTCAGTTGATCCTTTTTATTTCTCCCTCTCTGGTGAACATTTGTTCTATTAGTAACCTGAATACTTTTGCGTATAGAAATTGACGATGGGAAAATAGTCGATGGATAATTAGGTATATATAACCTATTTTTGAACCTTAATAGTCCATTCTTGTTGATATTGAAATCTGTAGTGTTCAAAATTCCCTCATTTTTTTGCAATTTATCTGTTGTTTTGGTGTATTCTATGTCATTTATGCTTGCATACTTAATTTTGTCCTCAATATCACTTTCTATTTTGCTGATAATTACCTCATATAATTTATTAGTTATCTGACTTAGTGCATATGTGACTTTATTTTCCTTTCCTTTGATGTGTCATACTTCAAAATTGAACTTGCTTAGAAAGTCTAACCACCTTGCTTGTCTTGCATTGAGATCCTATTAACTGAACATGTGTTTCACACCACTATTATCTGTTAGTAATAGAAACTGTATTCACATTAAATAATGTCACCACATTTTTAATGCATAGATTTGTTGGCATTATTGATTGTGTGTTGCCATTGATGGCAACATAAGTCAAACATGTACAATAAATAGAGAAAAATGAATATCATCTTGGGGTAGAAGAAATTCATTATCATTGTTGATCACGATAGGATCAATAGTGATCCTATGTTCCTAAAGCTCAGGAGAGGTAGCATGTAGAGAATCCACGTACAAAAGGTGTAATGAAGCACAAGGAATTAATATCTCAGGAGGGTTGGCAGCTAAATATCAGTTAATAAAATAATGCACAAAAAATTATTAAAATCTCACGAGAAATAGAGATGAACAGATCAGAAAGAAGAGCACTAAAACCATTCAAGAATCATAAGGAATTTTTTTTACAATTGGAAAATATTTCAATCGTCTATCAAAATCCCATAGAATGTAAGGTATCTAGAGAGGTAGTGGGGGGGCCTAGAGGGACCATAGTGATAATAGTGGAGGTCATTCAATGTAAGGTCTACTAGGTCCACTATATTATTAAATAAGACCCACTATGGTAGTTAGATATAATAAATGAGTAATTAGATATAATAAATGTAAGATGAATTCCTAGAAGGTTCTACTTCTAGAAGATTCCTCCTCTAGAATGTTCTTAGGTGATGGTAGAAATATATAAAGGGGTTCTTAACAAGTGGTATCAGAGAACTTTCCTTGGCCGGAGTTGTGGGCAAATATTTTTTATTTTTGCAGATTTTTTTTTCGGAGAAGAAAAAAGAGGGCCGCGACATTCCAAACATTTTCAGTATATTTATGTGCAAAATTTGCAGAAAATGGTTGTATATATGAGTTCCCCTCAGAAAAACACCCAATTTGAAAAAACAAATCATCCAAAACGGAGTCCGGAAGGTCAAGATATTGAGGTTTTAAAATCTGCAATTTTTCAGGGTTTTTTCTGCGGACGGTGGCGCGATTTGTTTTTATTTCTGTAGTATTTGGAGGCCGAATCTTCCCAAATAAATTACAAATATGAGTTCCTCTCACAATTTCACCGAATTTGAAAAAAAAAATCATCCGAAACGGAGTCCGGGAAGTGAAGTTATGAGCATTTGAACTTCAACAGTTTTTTAGGGTTTTTCCAGAAAAAACCACGATTTTCTGCCGAAACTTCTTGGGTTAATTTTTTGAGCTTTTCCGTGATGGATACAGGACCGAAGAGTTCATAGGGTGCTCAGATGGCTATTTCTTCTCAAACCTTGAAAGAAATTCTTGAATCATTCAAAGCCCAATTGAATGACAGATTGGATGCATTTGCACATGGCCTCACAAACAGCCTCACACATAGCCTGACAGCTAGCCTCACATATGACCTCAATGATAGTTTTCATAGTATTCAAGATTCATTGAATGACATGCAGGAGAGATTTCTTATGCAGGGCCTCATGAATGAATATAATCAAGAAAGATA
>SNQJ01S0020376.1:99019-115638 GCA_010110895.2 Picea sitchensis | reverse complement strand
GGCGGTCCGGAATGAGGCATTTTTCTTTGGCGGGCCCTATCCTAAATGTGTCATCCATCCATTGCACCAAGCCTCCTCTTCTCCATGCTACATCCTTCATCCACGTTGCGCCTGTTAGTTCCTCACCCTTCATTCCTTCACCCCTTCGCCAATATTACCCCTCCATGAATAAACAAACTCAAGATAAAAATATTAGGTTAATAGTTATGATTAAAACTGTTAATAATAAATAAATTAATAATTAAGTTAGCGTGTTAGTAATTAATCAATTGTTAATTAATTAAATTAATAATTAGGATAGAGTTTGTTTAATTAAAATATAATACAAACAAAACTAACTACAAAACATTAAAATCAAATAAAAACTAATTACAAAACATTGAAAAGGTAATAAAACAATTAAAATATAATAAAAAACAAATTAAAAGAAAAAATAAAACATATAAAATACATAAAACTTTCAAAATATAATAAACAAAACAAAAAACATATTAAAACAAAACCCAACGTAAACAAAACATAACAAAACAAATTTAAAAAACAAACAATATAAAGTAATCAAAATAAAATGCAATAAAACAAACTTACACTATCCTAAGTCCTACCCACCTCCACGCATACACTCACATCAAACAATTTAAATCAACAGTCATTAAAAATTCCAGACCCCCCCTCACTATCTGAAACTTAACGAAAGGGGGGAGGGGGGGATTCAAAATGGTAGTTTCTAAAAACCACCCCCAGAAAAGGTGTCGCCACAACATGCTAGTGGAACCCCCCCCCCAAAAAAAACCCGCTTACCACCTCAGGGGGGGGTCCGGAATACCACCCATCCCAAAAAAAATCGCTTTTCTCATTTTTCACCTATTTTCGCCTGTTCAGCATGTCTTCGTCCGAGGTCGTTACTGGGAAAATGAAAACTAATTTTAAGAAACCAAGAGAGGTTTTTCTTCTCAACGGGATGAAGAACAAAAAACTCTCAGTTTTTTCACAGGTGCCACGAGCAGGGAGAATCGAAGCCATCTTCGAGGCCATTTTTTCCAGATTTTCACTTTTCCGTTACAGTCCTGATTTTGCGGGAGATGTTATGGCCAACTGGGGATGAATTTGGTGAAACCAAAGGAGATTTTTGTCCAACACATCCCCATGTCTAATAACCTCCTTCAGTTTTTGCCCAAGTGTTAGCATTGAAGAGAAACAAATGTCTGTTCGGACCCCTTTTTTGCAGAAATTAGGCCCGTCTTTCATGGCAGACAGTTCCAGATTTTGGGGAATTCGTGGCTATTTTTGGCCGAGGTGGTTAAATCTAACTCACAAAACTTGTTGGGGTATATCCCCTATTTATTTAGAGAATTTTAATGTAATGAGGTTCGACCTGGAGGTCCCAGATGGGGAGATAATATAGAAACAAGGCTTTTTGTTTTGTAGAGATGATCAACAGTCTGTAAATGACTTTATGAATGAATACAAAGGAACTTTTTCCAGATTCCTGTGTTGTGTTTAAGTGGTGAATTTTTTCCCTCATGTAACTCATAATTTTCCTATTTCATATGCTTTTCTTTCTGTATTGTCTATGAGAAGGTAATGTACATGATTTGTTCTTGACACCCTTTGCTGGCTCAATGCAATATCTATGTTTTCTTCCAAGTTTGAAGTGTAGAATTCAGCTGTACTCTGCTCTAAATTTAAAATGAATTCCAATCTTTTCTTCCTTTCCCATTCTATAAGCTCAAAGAATCCACTTGCATGATTATCTTGCCTGGTTACATCTTGTTTTAGTTATTCATTCATCTATCATATTTATCATTGACTCCATGTTACCCAATGGTCCTTTATGCCTTAACCAAACCAACTTTGAAATCCATAAACCAACCCATGTTCTACATAGCTGGCGTAATATTCTTTTCAAACAAAGCTATATCAGACAGAGATATCCTCTCCGAGTCTTGGAGGGCTAGATCTAGACTCGAAGTGGTTTTGATGTTGCCTCTGTGACTGCCTCCACATCCTTGGGAAAATTACAGATTGCTAACAGGCTCCACTGTGAGTGAACCCTCATCCGACAACATAAGTAACTCATGTCAATATCATGCATAGGATCACTAACATAATGTCGCAAATAGATACAGGAAAAACATCACAAAAATTCCTCAAAGAATGAGGCACAACTAGTTGATAGGCCATGAGTCCCTTCCTTTAACAACTTCGAAAGGCACCATAAATCTAAGAGAATGTTCAAAACCCCTTCCGAACTTAATGAAACTCTTGTGTGGATTCACCCGCAAGAAAACTCGGTCACCAACTTCATAGTTTCTATCAACACGATGTGCATCAACATAACTATTATGTCAATCTTGTGCCTATTTAATACTTTGTCTTATCATTTGAAATTGTTCTTCCATTTCTCAAGTCGATCCCAACTCAATGGAGTCCAACACACTCACCCGTAGAGAAAATCACACGGTGCCATCTTAATGGTACCTTGATAACGGTTGTGTTACGCAACTCTACCAGTGGCAATAAATCTTCCCAACGTTTATGTCGATCTAACACATACCTATGAAACATATGTTCCAAAATTTGGTTCGTTCTTTCTTTCTGTCCTTCTGTCTTAGGGTGATATGTTGTACTAAATTTCAATTATGTTCCCAAGGCCTCTTGGAAACTAGTCCAAAATCATCCTGTAAACATCGATCCTCTATCATATATGATTTTTTTGGAACACAAGGAAGCCTCAAAATATCGTTGAAAAAATTCTAGCTATTCTTGGTGCCTGATATGTCATATTCATAAGAATAAAATGTGCATTCTTCATGAGAGTGTCAACTACCACGAAAATCGATTTGTGCCTGCTTGTCATCAGCGACAATCCAAAAATAAATTCTGTCGAAATGTACTCCCATTTTTTATTATGGAATGATGTGTGGTTGTAGTAATCCAGCTAGATGTCTATGTTCAACCTTCACTCGCTATCATTCTAGACACCTGGCCATGTAGCTAACTATGTCCTCTTTCATCCCTTCCATAAGAATAAGGGCTTAAGGTCTTCCCTCATCTTTGTGACTTCTGGATGAGCCATGTATACTGCTATATGAGCTTCGCTTAAGATCAAATTTATCAATTTTTTGTTAGGTGGTACGTAAATCCAGTTATAATACCTCACCAATCCTTCATTTTCCATTGTATATCTTTCAAACCTTGGCACCATCATGGTGTCTTGTTGGATAATTTCCTTAACCTTTTTATACAAGTCATCTTCGAACTATATAGTTAAAATATTTTGTTGAATATTCATATGAAGAGATATCACCGAGAACATACGTGGTATCTGACTCAACACATCTGCCACTTTGTTCACTGTTCAATCAATGTACTTAATCTCAAATCATATTTTCTAAGTAATACTGACGAATGCTTTTTCCGTGCATTCAATTCATTTTATGTAAAAAGTGTTTCTTTCCACAGTGATATATTTTTTTGTGCTTGAATTTCCACCCAATCAGATAGTGTCTCCACACTCTCCAAGAATACATAATGGCGAATAAATCCCAGTCATGCATTTTGTATTTATCCTCATGCCTTCTTAATTTCCTTAATATGTGGGTGATCACTTTACCATCTTCCATCAATACTCCACCTAAACCTTCCTTGGATGCGTCTGTGCATATCAATAAATACATGACCATGTCGGGGATTTTAAGTATCGTTGTCATCGTCAACATTCAATTGAGCCTTCAAAATGCTTCCACGCACTTCTTGGTCCATACAAACTTCTTGTTTTTCTTCTATAATTCTGTGATAGAATTGTTATCTTCAGAAAGCCTTCGACAAACCATTGGTAATATCCTGCTAAACCCAAAATATGCCTACTCCTGGTACATTTGTTAGTGCAGGAGATTCCATAATAGCCTCTACCTTCGCTAGATCCACATCGATTCTTTCACTGGATATAACATGCCCTAAGTAATGAATTTCTCGATTGGTAAAAAGAGCATTTCGACAATTTCTCATATAAATTGTTTTCCCGTAGATAGTGTAGTAGTAAGCGCAAAAATTTGTAATGTTCTTCCGTCATCTAAGAATATATCAGTGTATCATCAAGGAACACTTGAGAAATATTGTCCAAGTATTTTTGGAACCCGCATTCATCAACTCATGAATACCCTAGGTATTTTGTAAGTCCAATAGGTAAAATGATAAACTCTTCGTGTCTGAATCTCATCTTGAATGCGGTGCTAGGAATATATTCCTCTTTAATTCATAACGGGTGATAATCTGATCTCAAGTAAATTGTGGAAAACATTGTTCCACCTTTCATTTGATCAAAAAAATCATCTATTCTAAGTAACAGATACTGGCTCTTGATCGATACCCTTTTCAATTGACAGTAGTCAATACAGAGTCTTCATGACCCATCCTTCTTTTTGATGAAAATAACGGGTGCACCCCAAGGTGACACACTTGGATGTATAATTCCAAAGTCCAAAAACTCCTTCAGTTTCATTTTCAACTCTTGTAACTCAGAAATTGACATCCAATAAGGCATTCTTTCTATTGGTTTAGTTCCAGGTTTTGATTCGATTATAAACTCCAATCTCTCTTACGGGAGGTAATCCTAGTAACTCTTCTGGAAATACATCAACAAAATATCGTACTACCAGAAGGTTTTCTAATCCTTCTGCACACCCTTGTCATTCAACACAAAGATTGCATATAACTTGCATCCTTTGTGCATGCTCTTCCATAGTTATAGGGATGAAATGAACCTCAAGGACACTCCGCGATTTATTCCTACGATCACCCTTCTCTGTCCCTCATCATCGGTCTAACTCAACTGTTTCTTCTTACAGTTGAGTATCGCATCATGTGATTAAAAACCAATCCATACTGATCATGATGTCATAAGATCCTAAGATCGTGACATAAAGGTTGTCCTTTGTTACAATCTCTCAACTAAACATGACAGCCCATAATCCTTCCTCCAACCTTGTGTTTGTCACCCGAAGCCATTTCGACATGTCTAACTTGTCTTGTCGATTGCCTTTAACTTAATTCCTTTCAGTGTTGTACTAGAAACAAATCTCTTTGTAGCACCAAGATCATCAACATACTAAAAGTTTGGTCAGAAATGGTACCTGAAGTCTTGAGCATAGTGGACTAGTGCTCGAACTGGTAGTTATTCACCGTGGAATGAATCATGTGGGTCTTTCCCAAATCTCTCACTATAGTCTGTCCTGTTGACCTTTCCACCCTGACCTTCTAAACCAGATAGTCTCACTGGTAAAGTGGCTCTTCTGATGTCAGGCACTCGACCTTCGGTCTAGTACTCCTGGTCCCCAAAGTAGAGGTTGTTGATCTACCAACATGAGATCTTAGTCTATTCTATTGAATAGGCATAAACAATTGTTGTTTTGGATGGCGTTGCTGCTGATATGGTGGTCCTCTGTGCTTTTCTCCATGAAACCATGTAACATGCGTTACTCCTATGTTTTTGTGTTTTCTTGTCCGTGACCCTATGTAAAAAAAACTACGGGAATGATAATTTTTTTTGACACAAGGCCCTTAAAATTCAAATACTTCCCAAGTCCAATTGTCAATTTGTATATCGTGAAACTATCAATGCTTTTTTGTAGAACACAAAACAACAAAAGCCCAATTTTCAGCCCCACATCCCGAGAACCCACCATCCAAAAACTGGCAAAGTATGGTATGAGGGCTCCGTGCATTCTCTTTAAAATGTCATCCCCATACTGTATAAACATACATATTTTTTATGTATAAAAATAAATATCTACTTTGTAAAATTACATATTTTGTATGTATCAATTATGCATATTTTTCCCTGCCTAGTCATTTTCAAAATTAGATATGCGGTAAATCACTCACTCAAATTTTAAATATATATATATATGTGTGTGTGTGTGGGGGCGGGGGGGGTGTTGGGTGTGTGTCTTTATTTAAATTTACAGGAATAAGTAAGACATTTTATTATTTTTTCTATATAAATGTCATAAAATTGTTTTCACTACTTTATCTTTACCACTTGTCCTTTTTATTGCTTGCCACAGAGCCTGTTACAATTCAAATAGTCCGAACTCTGCTTGTCAATTTGTATATCACGGAAATCTGGGTATTCTTTGTAGGCCACGAAACAACAGAGGCTCATTTTTCAGCCCAAGGACCCGCGATGCAAAAACTGGCTAACTATGGATTCAAGGCTCCATGCATGCTCTATAAAATGTCATCCCCATACTCTATAAAAGTACATATTTCATATGTATAAAAGTAAATATCTTCTTTATAAAATTGAATCTTTGGTATGTATAATTTATGTTGTCGAGGAACCTTTAATTTCATAAATTTCAATTTCTTGTGTCCAGGAAGCCTTGTTTTAAGAAAAGCTATTTCAGGAATGCTATTTGTTTTTGTGCTCTTCTCCACGAACCTATGTAACAGAGATTACTACTATTTGTTTGTGTTTTTTTATCCACGAGCAGATGCAAAACATATGTAAAGAATACTATTTCAGGAATGCTAAATTTTTTGGACACGATGCCCTTAAAATTCTAATAGTCCGCAAGTCCAATTTTCAGTTTGTTTATCGTGGAACTATCAATGCTTTTTGTAGAGAACGAAAGAACATAAGACCAATTTTTAACCTGACATCCCGAGAACGCGCCATCCAAAAACTGGCTAAGTATGGAATGATGGCTTTGCTTTGTAAAATTACATATTTTGTATGTATAAATTATGTTGTCCAGGAACCTTTCGTTTCATAAATTTGAATTTCTATTGTGTCCACGATCCCTTCTTTTAAAGAAAACTAAGTCACGAATGCTAATTTTTTTTGTGCTCTTCCCCATGAACCTATGTAACAGACGTTACTACTATTTTTTTGTGGTGTTTGTCCACGGGCATAAGCAAAACATATGTAAAGAATACTATTTCGAGAATGCTAAATTTTTTGGACACGATGCCCTTAAAATTATAATAGTCCGCAAGTTTGATTGTCAATTTGTATATTGCATAACTATCAATGCTTTTTATAGAGCACAGAAAAACAGAAACCCAATTTTCAGCCCGACATCTCGAGAACCCACCATCCAAAAACTGGCTAAGTATGGGATGAGGGCTCCGCTTTTCAAAATTACATATTTTGTATGTATAAATTATGTTGTCCATGAACCTTTCATTTCATAAATTTGAATTTCTATTGTGTCCAAGATCCCTTCTTTTAAAGAAAACTAAGTCAGGAATGCTAATTGTTTTTGTGTTTTTTGTCAACAAACCTATGTAACAGACATTACCACTATTTTTTACAATTCAAATAGTCCAAAATCCACTTGTCAATTTGTATATCGCAGAACTCTGGGTATTCTTTTTAGGCCACAGAACAACAGAGACCCATTTTTCAGTCCACCAGCCTGAGAACCCGCGATGCAAAAACTAGCTAAGCATGGATTCAGGGCTTCGTGCATGCTCTATAAAATGTCATCCCCATACTTTATAAAAGTACATATTTCGTATGTATAAAAGTAAATATCTATTTTATAAAATTGTAAATTTGTTTTGTATAATTTATGTTGTCGAGGAACATTTAATTTCATAAATTTCAATTTCTTCTATCCAGGAACCCTTGTTTTAAGAAAAGCTATTTTGGGAATGCTAGTTTTTTTTGTGCTCTTATCCACAAACCTATGTAACAGACATTACTACTAGTTTTTTTTCCGCAAGCATATGTAAAACATATGTAAAGAATACTATTTCGAGAATGTTAAATTTTTTGGACACGATGCCCTTAAAATTGTAATAGTCCACAAGTCTAATTGTCAGTTTGTATATCGTAGAACTATTAGTGTTTTTTGTAGGGCACGAAAGAACAAAAGCCCAATTTTCAGCCCGACATCCTCATAACCCACCATCCAAAAACTGACTAAGTATGGAATGAGGGCTCCGCTTTGTAAAATTACATATTTTGTATGTATAAATTATGTTGTCGAGGAACCTTTCATTTGATAAATTTCAATTTCTATTGTGTCCATTATCCCTTCTTTTAAGAAAACTAAGCCATGAATGCTATTTTTTTGTGCTTTTTGTCAACAAACCTATATAACAGACATTACCACTATTTTTTTTCAGTTTTTTCCCACGTATCCATGTACTTCAACTTCTTGCCCACGTGATTGTACTCCGTCACATTTATTCCCTTTCCCGTGGATGGGTTGCTAGTAGAGAACACGTGTCAAGTGGAGCAGCCATGAGCGATCCTCCATGGCGTCGGCCATCTGACAACCATGTGCCACTCCCTCCCACCTGCCTCATGACTTTAAGTTCAGCTTGCTCAAGGCAGGCCACCATTAATCTTAGCGTTCCCTACTCTGCCTTCGCATCCTTTCGACGGACCAACACCCTCGCTCGACATTTACTCTACATGTGCAGCCATTTATGGAACCTCACCAGCTCCCCGACCTATTTCAATTGCTCCAATGACTCCATATGGCTCATTCTTTCTTTTTTTTTCTTCTCAGAGCTTGGCCTCCTGCCAAGCCTTGTCAAAAAACCTATGTAACAGACATTACCACTATTTTTTCCAGTTTTTTCCCATGTACCCATGTACTTCAACTTCCATCCCACATGTTTGTACTCTATTGCATTTATTCCCTTTCTCGCAGATGGGGTGCTAGTAGAGCACATACGTCCAGCAGAGTAGCGAGGAGCAATCCTCCATGGCGTCGGCCACGTGCCACTCCCTCTCACCTACCTCGTGACTTTAAGTTCATCTCGCTCATGGAAGGGCGCCATTACTCTCAGTGTGCCTTCCTATGCCTTCACATCCTTTTGACAGACCAATACCCTCGCTCGGCCTTTACTCTGTGCGTGCAACCATTTATGGAACCTCACCAGCTCCTTGACCTATTTCAATTGCCCCAACCACTCCTGATCACTCATTCTTTCCTAGTTTTTCTTCTTAGAGCTCGGCCTCCTACCCATCATTTCCCTGCTCTACTTTTGTCCTCTCCTGCTCTCTTCTTGGTGCATTTTCTCTCTCCCACTGTCTTGGAGATGCCCCGCCTATGAGGGAAGTCGAAATGCAGGTCAGCCTGGAAGCCAAATCGACCCCGCCTGGTCCTCCGTCCCCTGCATGCTCCCTTCCTCCCTGGAACTCAAATTCCTTGTTCTCTCTCGCTCCTTGCTATGTCCCTTGCTAACAGAATGGAGGGGTTGGACTGCTGAGGGCCCTCACTGGACTACAACCTAGGACCTTTAGGCAATTCGGCCTTTGTTTCACACCTAGGCCCTTTAGCTCCCCCCAACTCTCTGACGACCTAGTTTCTTCAGGACCAGCCTCACTACGTCCAATTTCAGATGGATGGTCCGGAAGCCAGTCAAAATTTACGACAACAACCCCAATCTTGAGCTGGTTTCAACGCTAACCCAGAATGAGAGTGTCAAACAGGCCTTACACTGGTGTAGAGCTTGGTATTCGACCTGCGTCGTGACATGGACGACCTCCAGTTCCTCCTAGAAATCTTGGACAACAAATCCTCTCAACTCCTGCAATTTCTCTCCGCATTACAAGATGCTGATCACGTCCCAGTAGAGGCAGCCCAAGAAACAACAACCCAACCAACAACGACCTCGACACCAGTGTTGGCACTGGAAACTTTTGTCCACGTAGAGGCAGACTGCGAGGAGCAGAGGATTCCATCACGACCGAAGGATGTCTAGAAGGAAGAGAAGGTGCCATCATGGATGGAGGACGCCATGCAATTGGACCAGACACGAGTCGAGGAGGAGTTGCCTCCTCCTCGGGACACAACATTTGGCACCTTTTGCATGGCCGTGTTGCGACACTACAACCCATAGTGATGATCCGTCTGTTGTTTTCTCATGTGCATGGAGACCTTTCATGCATTTGTCCATGGTTATTATAGTTATGCTATGTACACTTTCCACAGTTGTAACGACCACCCTTAGGGGCAAGAATTTTGAACTCTTTTTGTGTGAGTAATAGTCTAGATTTCAATTATGGCGCAGCTCGGCTGGCTGAGTTGGTCTCCCATCAGGGAAGCTCAGTATTTACTGCTTGAAACCATGGAAATTCTCTGTAGACATTCATTTTGACAAACTTTTATACAATCTTACTTATAAAAAAAAAAAATATTGAATAAAATTTAAATAATTGTTTATACTATTCATTAAGTAAAACATGTTATAGCATTATATAAATTACCATAAATCTTCATAGAATGTTATAATATTCTATAAATTACTCAGTCACATGTATATGACAGAATTGTTGAATGCAAAATGTATATGATGGAAGTGTTTGGTGCAAAATGTATATCACGGAAATCTTGGTGCAATGTTATAATATTCTATAAATCACTGTCTCATGTATACGAGGGAATTGTTGGGTGCAAAATGTATATCACGGAAGTGTTGGGTGCAAAATGTATTTCACGAGATAGGGTGGCCATAAAAATGAAAAAAGTGAACCCGCTACTCCGCCAACCCGCCACTTCTTAATTGTTGGGTTACATTGGTTATGTATTAAATATTTCATGTACTATCAAACTTAGATCCTAGGAACCTTCCTTCATGTTAATTTTTGATAAATTTCAAATTAAACTAATTTGAGAATACTAAATTCTGCATGAATTAAACTAATTCAGGAATACTAAATTCTGCATGAATACCACATGTACTGCAACTTGTAACCCACACATTTACTTCTCTTCCAACCTTGCACGGACTAAGCTGCCATGCAACACTTGTTTTTCTATACTTTAGTATAAGAACCAAACCAATGATTGGGTTACAACGAATTCATATTTCATGAGTTTAACTAAAAGAAGAGGCTCCTCACTTTAATCCCAATGATGAGATTGAGTTTTATAACAACAAAGTAAGTAGTATTTACCAGCTGGACATTTTTTAATTCGACCCGATTTTTCAGAAATGTAGACCGCCACTAACCATTCGATTCGATCTGTCTGTAGAGATATGGACCTCCACTATCCATTTAAATCGGCAGTGTATATATGGACCTCCACTATCCATTTAAATCGGCAGTGTATATATGGACCTCCACTATCCATTTAATTCGGTCTGATAGTAGAGATGTGAACCTTGACTATTTTATTTAATCTTTGGTAAGCCTGGATACTACTGTATAGTTTTGAACCAATTACATACTTACACCCGGAAGCTATAACATGCCTTTGTCAATCCTCGAGAACGTACGTACTTAGAGTACTCCTACGAAGGTAACATTTGAATGGATCGAGGTATTTTTTTCTTGAAGGTCGTGACTACTGTAAGGGATCACTAGGAAATTACCTGAGGCATTTTCCGTGAGATTTTTTTTTTTTTTTAAGAGTTACCCATGCAAAAATTTGCAGTTTGTTTCAAGTAACTCCCCTCGATCAGGAGGATACCATACTCTAAATTTTTTTCGAACTCCTTTGTGCTCTCTTCTTGTCACTATGACTAATGCATATTTGTACAGTCTTATTCTCATTTCTAAAAGTATACTACAAGTAAGAATATGGATTTCTCTTTACTAAGTAGACATTTTACAATGTTATGGTTCTTAAAAAATATGGGATCCTTTACATATCATTCGAATGAATTTTCCTTTTATTATCGTTCGTGTTTGCTTACAGAATGTTTTTGGAATCTTTCTATGAAAATTTACTATCAGAATTTGGGGTCTTTTACCAGAATTTAGCCATGGCCTCACGACCTTCCTTCTACCAAATGAATAAGAGATTCCACTTATTACAGAAATGGACGACAATAATTACTATCTTAATGGGCACATCTTAGGTATTCATTATAATTTATCAGTATAGATTCAAAACTTCTCAAAATCGTTTTTGATTAAATCTGGATATTAGAAAAAATAATCTATCTTTTTATAGCGTTAGTATCGTTGTGTGTAGACCTGCTATAACCAAAGGTATAAGTTATTAGTTTTTCGAAAAAGATAATAATTTTTTACTCGATAATTTTGTCTCTCTGTACTTTGTGTTAATCAATTGCTCAGAGGATACTTGGATATTGTTTTTGATGATGGGTCCTTCTTGTGAAATTCGATGGAACCCATCAGATAGCTCAGGGTCATATTTCCCCTCGCATCTCGAAGAATTCAATAAGAAATTGGTTATCTAGATAGGGCACTCAGAATTGATTTCACAACCAAACTAGAGATAAGTTTTCTTTTATGAAATCTTCTTGTCCATTTTTCATTTTTTTCCTTTAATTTATTTAAGTTAAGATTTTCCTTTTATGAACTTATATATATATAATAACATCTCTTTCTAAAAATGTCTTGCAGGTTGAACTCCTCATTGTGGATTCGGGAGGGATCTATCCATGCGAAAGGTACTTGGGTTCCATCTCTCTGGGAATTTTTTTCCTATTTTTCTTGTATAAGAGGCATTAGATTCGTATGAATTATCTCTCTTGATGAACACTCAGATGCTATAAATTTCTCTTGAAATCATCCTTCTATATGACTGTATCGATCTGTAATCGCATCATTGTATTTGGTTGGTTTATTTCTGTAAGATTTTCTTTGTATAAATACATATTACATTCACCCTATATCAGTGTTTTTGTTTACTGGATGACGCATGTAAATAAATATTTGCCTAAAAGTACTGAATTATTTGATGTTACCAAAGCATGTGTTTCTTATATATTCAGTCTAACATATGAGTATTCATAAAGTATTGTAGCGCCTTTTCCATAATGCAGATTTTCATATATTGTATCTTTAAAAATAAAAATAAAAACATAACCTTAATAATCTGGAAACAAAAGGGTAAGAGAATAACTTATATAATCGGTTATTTTTGTAATAATGAAAAGTGGGTAATGATAATGTTTCTGATATAACATCCGTACTATTAACACTCAACTAGGAACCAATAGTAGAACATATAATCAAGTAAATATGATTATCTTGTTCTTATGGCGTTTTTCTGCAACTTAATACTACGAAAGTCAATTATACACATAATTGACTCCTCATTGTGATTCTGTAAGTTTAGGACAATTTTTCCTATTTGTCTATTTTAAGTGCTTATATTCATTCAACACGAAAACCTAATTCATGCATTTCTATAAAACTGGTGATGTATTTATTTCCTTCTTGATACATAAATTCTTCGAGATATTGCATGAATGATGATAGAATCTATTTAATTTTTGTAGTGAACATTCTAATAAGTAATTCTAATTTGGTAGCTAACAAACAATTCCAAAATTCAACATAAGTAGGAATAGATTAGATACATATCTAAACAATCTAGATAGAAACAAATGGAAAAACCACATTCCACCCAACCGTAGATGCAAAACAATCAAGTTTGTTTGTCCTCATCACCTCCTATTTTGACCATTACTCCATAATAGAAAACTGAGCTTCACTACTTAACCAGTGTCTTTTTGTATAGTTTAGAAATCCATTTTCCTAACACGACTTGTGCGGTACATCAAATATTCATCTCCAAAACATACTAAGAAGCCTCATGCCTGCCATATGTATTGTATATATCTTCTTTCTCATTGCATAACTATTTTTCAATCCATTTTCCACCTTGAAAATTCACACCTTTACAAACATGTTCCCCATTCATGAATTCATAGTCAAGTACTTTTTCTATAAAAAAAGAATAGTTGGCATGTCTCACAAAAATAATAATTACATGTCTTAATCATTTGAAATATGAATTTTCATAAATGGAAATTTATTTTTAAAGCAATAATATTAAAATAATTTTTTTTAATGTTTGAGGATGTCACATCTATTTTAATAGTCTAAGTTATTTTTCAAATAAAAATAAATGTAATGAAATGTTGTGATATTTTGGTTGTGCACGTATCTGAAAATGTTTAGAAAATGAATAAGATCTTGTTAACATAGGACCCAATATTGAAAGAGTTCATGTGTTTCTAAAGAAATTCTAAGATCATCTCCTAGAAGGTACATATATTTCACCCATACTAGTGTCTAAGAACCCATATTGAATGAGTAAAACTGAAGATGTAACTTCAAGAGATGATGGGTAAACAATATACCATACCTAGTGTGTCTCTATGGGGAGAAATAGTTTTGTTTGTTAAAAAGAAAGATGGAACTTTTAGAATGTGCATTCATTACATACAACTTAACAATATTACAATTAAGAGAAAGTATCATTTACCCCACATTGATGACTTGTTTGACAAGTTGGAGGAGACAAGATCTTCTCTAAGATAGATTTACGGTATGGATATCATCAAGTTAGGATTAAAGAGGAAGACATTAGTAAAATTTCTTTATGAACCACATATGGACACTATGAGTCACATATGGACACTATGAGTTTGTAGTGGTACAATTTGGTTTAACAAATTCACCTTCTACATTTATGTGTTTGATGAACAATGTGTTGATAAAATATTTAAACAAGTTTGTAATAGTGTTCATAGTTGACATTTTGATTTATTCAAAAACCAAATAGGAGCATGAATAACACTCAAGAATGGTATTGCAAACATTTAGGGAGAATCAACTGTATACAAAGTTTAGTAGATGTAAATTTTTCCAGGATAAAGTACATTATTTGGGACATGTAATTTCAAGAAAAGGGATTCCACTTTCATTGGACTTATAGGGTATTACCGTAGGTATATAGAAGGGTTTTCAAAACTTTCCTATCCAATAAATGCTTTGCAAAAAGATGGAATTAGATTCGAGTGGATGGAGAAATGTCAAGAGAGCTTTGAATATCTAAAACAATTGTTCACAACATCACCCATTTTAAAGATCTGAGATCAACATAAGGAGTTTACGGTCTACACTGATGCTTCATTAGAGGGATTAAGAGGTGTATTTTTACAATATGACTATGTGCTTTCTTATGAATCACAAAATTTGAAACCTCATGAAAACAATTATGAAACACATGACTTAGAATTAACTCTTATTGTTCATGCTTTAAAAATGTGGCAAGACTACTTGTTGGGAAGGAGATTTTCGCTAAAAACTGATATTATCATCCTTAAGTACCTCTTTGATCAACCAAACTTGAATGCAAGACAAACTATATGCTTGTCTTTCCTAAGTGAGTATGATTTTTAAATAAAACATATTAAATGGAAGGAAAATATGATAGAAGATGCACTTAGAAGAAAACTAAATGCAATTTTTAGAAGTACTATAAAAAAGGATTTGGAATAGAAAAGTAACTCAGTAGTAGAAAATGATGAAAACTATAGGAAAATACAGGAAAAATGTCACAATAATAAATCAGTTGAGGAAGAAACAAACAAAATTCATTTGCGATCACCAGGGTTTAGTGCACTATAAAAATAGAATTTATGTTCCAAAAAACACATAATTAAATAATGTGATACTCACTAAACTACATAAGAAACCTTATTCAGGTCACCTAGGTTATCAAAAGACTATAAAAACTTTGAATAAAGAACATTTTTGTCCTGGGATGAAACCAAATGTTGTTGAATGTCTTTCCAACTGCCTTGAGTTCCAACAAGTTAAATTTGAGTACAGTCACCTAGCCAAATTATTGTATCCTTTACCCATTCCTAAGAGGATATGGGAAGTGATTAGTATGGCCTTTATTACAAGACTACTTACAACTAAGAAGCCATATGATTCTATAATGGTGGTAGTAGAGAAACTCATTAAAGTTGTACACTTTCTTCAGGTGAAGTCAACTCACGAGGTCATAAAAATTGTAGATTTTTTTATGAAGGAAATTTTTAGTATGTATGGTTTACCCAAAAGCATTATTTCATACATGGATATGAAGTTCACCTTGAATTTATGGAATATATTGTTCAATGGTTTAGACACTCAATTGAGTTTTAGGACTGCATATAAACCTAAAACTGACATTTAGACCGAAAGGACACACCTAATCATAAAGGATATGTTGTGGATGTATGTAATGGACTTCCCCATAGAGTGGAAAGATTACCTTCATCTAGTTGAATTTTCATATAATAACAGTTATGAGACATCACTAAAAATGAGTCCCTTTCAAGTGATGTATGGAAGGAAGTGTCAAAATCCTATTAGTTGGGACAACCCAATTGAATGAATTATTTTGGGTCCATATATGCTAAAAAAAATGGAAACAACTGTTTATGAAGAAAAATAGAATTTGAAAAGTGCACACCACAAACAAAAAAGTTTTGCACACCTGAAAATAACACATACAAAGTTCAATATAGGAGACCATGTTTATCTAAAAGTCAAAACCAAAAAGAGTTCATTCAAATTGGGAAAGAATACAAAGGTTTCACCACTGTATTGCTAGTCATCTGAAGTGCTTACCAGCGTGGGTCCAGTGGCGTATCAACTTGGACTACCAACCAATTTAAAAGTAGATAATCTATTTCATGGTTCATTGTTAAATAAGTATGCACATGATGTAACTCATATTGTAAATTGGAATGTCATTCAACCCAAGAAGAAAAATATGTTGTGGAACCAAGCCACCGTTCAGTGGAGGAACTTTAGTCATGAGGATGCCACTTGGGAACTGGAAGAAGCCATGAAAAAGGATTATATATTCATGTTCCAGAGGTAATATGTT
>SNQJ01S0020376.1:80926-99009 GCA_010110895.2 Picea sitchensis | reverse complement strand
AAATAGTTTTGTTTGTTAAAAAGAAAGATGGAACTTTTAGAATGTGCATTCATTACATACAACTTAACAATATTACAATTAAGAGAAAGTATCATTTACCCCACATTGATGACTTGTTTGACAAGTTGGAGGAGACAAGATCTTCTCTAAGATAGATTTACGGTATGGATATCATCAAGTTAGGATTAAAGAGGAAGACATTAGTAAAATTTCTTTATGAACCACATATGGACACTATGAGTCACATATGGACACTATGAGTTTGTAGTGGTACAATTTGGTTTAACAAATTCACCTTCTACATTTATGTGTTTGATGAACAATGTGTTGATAAAATATTTAAACAAGTTTGTAATAGTGTTCATAGTTGACATTTTGATTTATTCAAAAACCAAATAGGAGCATGAATAACACTCAAGAATGGTATTGCAAACATTTAGGGAGAATCAACTGTATACAAAGTTTAGTAGATGTAAATTTTTCCAGGATAAAGTACATTATTTGGGACATGTAATTTCAAGAAAAGGGATTCCACTTTCATTGGACTTATAGGGTATTACCGTAGGTATATAGAAGGGTTTTCAAAACTTTCCTATCCAATAAATGCTTTGCAAAAAGATGGAATTAGATTCGAGTGGATGGAGAAATGTCAAGAGAGCTTTGAATATCTAAAACAATTGTTCACAACATCACCCATTTTAAAGATCTGAGATCAACATAAGGAGTTTACGGTCTACACTGATGCTTCATTAGAGGGATTAAGAGGTGTATTTTTACAATATGACTATGTGCTTTCTTATGAATCACAAAATTTGAAACCTCATGAAAACAATTATGAAACACATGACTTAGAATTAACTCTTATTGTTCATGCTTTAAAAATGTGGCAAGACTACTTGTTGGGAAGGAGATTTTCGCTAAAAACTGATATTATCATCCTTAAGTACCTCTTTGATCAACCAAACTTGAATGCAAGACAAACTATATGCTTGTCTTTCCTAAGTGAGTATGATTTTTAAATAAAACATATTAAATGGAAGGAAAATATGATAGAAGATGCACTTAGAAGAAAACTAAATGCAATTTTTAGAAGTACTATAAAAAAGGATTTGGAATAGAAAAGTAACTCAGTAGTAGAAAATGATGAAAACTATAGGAAAATACAGGAAAAATGTCACAATAATAAATCAGTTGAGGAAGAAACAAACAAAATTCATTTGCGATCACCAGGGTTTAGTGCACTATAAAAATAGAATTTATGTTCCAAAAAACACATAATTAAATAATGTGATACTCACTAAACTACATAAGAAACCTTATTCAGGTCACCTAGGTTATCAAAAGACTATAAAAACTTTGAATAAAGAACATTTTTGTCCTGGGATGAAACCAAATGTTGTTGAATGTCTTTCCAACTGCCTTGAGTTCCAACAAGTTAAATTTGAGTACAGTCACCTAGCCAAATTATTGTATCCTTTACCCATTCCTAAGAGGATATGGGAAGTGATTAGTATGGCCTTTATTACAAGACTACTTACAACTAAGAAGCCATATGATTCTATAATGGTGGTAGTAGAGAAACTCATTAAAGTTGTACACTTTCTTCAGGTGAAGTCAACTCACGAGGTCATAAAAATTGTAGATTTTTTTATGAAGGAAATTTTTAGTATGTATGGTTTACCCAAAAGCATTATTTCATACATGGATATGAAGTTCACCTTGAATTTATGGAATATATTGTTCAATGGTTTAGACACTCAATTGAGTTTTAGGACTGCATATAAACCTAAAACTGACATTTAGACCGAAAGGACACACCTAATCATAAAGGATATGTTGTGGATGTATGTAATGGACTTCCCCATAGAGTGGAAAGATTACCTTCATCTAGTTGAATTTTCATATAATAACAGTTATGAGACATCACTAAAAATGAGTCCCTTTCAAGTGATGTATGGAAGGAAGTGTCAAAATCCTATTAGTTGGGACAACCCAATTGAATGAATTATTTTGGGTCCATATATGCTAAAAAAAATGGAAACAACTGTTTATGAAGAAAAATAGAATTTGAAAAGTGCACACCACAAACAAAAAAGTTTTGCACACCTGAAAATAACACATACAAAGTTCAATATAGGAGACCATGTTTATCTAAAAGTCAAAACCAAAAAGAGTTCATTCAAATTGGGAAAGAATACAAAGGTTTCACCACTGTATTGCTAGTCATCTGAAGTGCTTACCAGCGTGGGTCCAGTGGCGTATCAACTTGGACTACCAACCAATTTAAAAGTAGATAATCTATTTCATGGTTCATTGTTAAATAAGTATGCACATGATGTAACTCATATTGTAAATTGGAATGTCATTCAACCCAAGAAGAAAAATATGTTGTGGAACCAAGCCACCGTTCAGTGGAGGAACTTTAGTCATGAGGATGCCACTTGGGAACTGGAAGAAGCCATGAAAAAGGATTATATATTCATGTTCCAGAGGTAATATGTTTAGATTGGATCACAATTTTAAGGGGGAAAGGATGTAATGTCCCTCTATTTATAAACATTTGAATATTTAATTTTTTGAGAATTTATGTTGTGAAAATTTTAAACATTGAGGATGAGGAATGTTTGTGTAAATATTATTTTTATTTATTTTATAAAAGTGACAAGCTAGAACAAAGTTAGAAAACATATTCCCTAGGGTTATGGTAGAGGCTAACTTGAAAAAAGACCTAGGAAAGCTATTTCTTCTTGGTAAAAGAGGGAAATACAAGTATAGAGGAGGCATGGCTTAGTTGAGTACTTGTGAAAAGGATTTGAGTTTGATGGTTATGAGAAAGAATCAAACTTTGAACTCTCTAGAGGGGTGATAGGAACAAGTAATCTTGGTTGTTCTCGTGCATGGTTGAGAGAAAATGGATTTTCTAGTCAGTTTGTTAAAGCAAGCTCAAATATGTGTTACTTCCTTTTATTTATTTTTATTTGTACAATTACAAAATGACACATATTTTCAATAAGGAAATATATATATATATATATATAATTTGGTGCACCAAAAAAAAGTATTTAACTATTTCTGAGTTACTAGAATTGGTTGCAGCAAGAAAATATTTATAGTAAGTTTCTCTAAGAATAGAGGAAAATATCTTGTATTAGTGTTTTTATTTGGATTTTACTACAATAAATAAATAATTAGTATGAATGGTCTTTATCAATAGGGATATTTTTGTATTATGTTTATTGTTGTTAAATATTTATTTAACAGAAGAATGTTATTCACCTTACAAAATATTTTATTCACAAATCTTGTTTAAGAAAGATGAAGATGAAGTAGTTGTAGTTTAAACAAGTTAGCCATGCGAAATATTGTTTATTTATGGAAAAATGTAAAAATATGTGTACCTTTTCACTCGATAGTATAGTAAAGAATACTTACAAGATTTATGATATAAACAAAGCAAGGTGCCAAACGAAAATTATTGCTATGAATATTATGCACAGAGTTTACAAACAGGTATTGCAATATTATACAATGTAATTAAATATCAATAAAATTCAAGGGTTATGAATATATATAAATATTCATATCAAAGTTTTCAACTCGAAAATATATTAGGGTCTTTGTATCGAAACCTGGAGCCAACTTGTTGGCCATTGGTTAACGGAGACAAAACAAAAATATTTTTAAAACAAAATCGTTTCCCTATCACTGGGGTCAAAGACAATAACACTTAATGTTGTTCATATAATAACGAGAACCCATTAAACCTTTATAGGGGATAGGTGTCTCATTACCAAACCATAAACATAACAAATCTCGTCAAATTAAAATTAAGAGTTTATCAGATTATTTAAATAGGTACAAAGAATTAGTAGGATGAACCACTCATCATTATCCCAAACCATAAACAAGAAAAACCAAGTCTGGGTTTGGAAACTTTGAAGAAGATGACGTAGAATTGAACCCGTTATTGCTTCTAGAAAGAATAATTAGTGGGTTGCTAGACTAAAAAATCTACCTATTATATATGGTTCCTCGAACCCGAGTTCGCTCAAGGGATATATAATAACCCTGCACTGAGAAATGGTTAAAGTTAGAATTATAACCAAACAATATATGTGAACTAAACATATGTACGATTGTAAACGAACTATTCCTTTCCCTGGAGCTTTAATATCAGTGAAAAGCAAGTTAACAAAATGCATCATTGTTCCTTATGTACAGAGCAGACCTGTAGGATAGCAAGCGTATCAGAGGAATGTAATTTTTGAAAAAAAAGGATAGCAATAGTAATATGAAAACCTATTTTAAATCGTGTTATAATTTTCAGAGTGAAAATATCCAAATAAAAGAATCTAAGGTATCAACAGTGAGGTATAAGTATGGGGTATTATGTTACCTCAAAGGAAAATTGTAAATGGTATACCAGCAAGCTGTTTTGGCACAGAACAACACCATCAAACTTTAACAGAACTACAGATAAACCTTACATTTAGATTCAGGAAGGAAATGAAATAAACTATATATTGTCTGAGGGGAATGTTTACATACTGTACTCTTGATTACCAAGGAGAATCGTTACCCAGAGACAATGATGATAACGCTGTCTGGAAGATACCATATCAAAGACAATGAAAACCTCAAACCAAAAGGCCAGAGCGTGAAAACACTGGTGTGTCTTCACACAGCAGCGTTTCGAAAACATGAACTCGTAACTAAGTTTTGGTAGCACGCCCATTAAGACACGAGAGTACATAAATAAAATGGGATGTCATACCTATTACTGGCACTAGAATGTGGCACACTCTAACATTTCCAGCGTGGATAATGAAGTCCACATGACATGGAAGAACTAGAGTTGACACACAATTAGATGCATGACCAGTAATTGTCGAATCAAGTCTCTTAAATGTCAATGCGACGGTAAAATGGTTACAACTGTGGGCGTTGAGTGCCAAAATTATGACCAGGCTCTATTGAACAAACAAGCACAAGATTTTAAATCAAATGTGCTGGTACAATTATCATTCTACGGGTCACTTGATATAGAGTATGATTGCTTTCCCTTATGTATGGTTTAAGACCTATTAGGGAAATCAAGTATTACATTTTGCATTAAATTCCTTAAGAATGAAATATAAAAGAACCATGGTAATATAATATTAGAAAGCCAACTTATATTGTAAATTGAATGTAATAAAAGAGAGGGAAATACCTTTGCGCAGTCATAGATTGACAAGCTCTGTTAAATGTGGGTAGACCCTATATGTAATATATATATTTGTGACAGTTTGTGAAGATAACAATGAATAAAAGTAAAATCAAGGAAAGTTATTGATAATGTAATATATATATTTGTGACAGTTTGTGCAGATAACAATGAATAAAAGTAAAATCAAGGAAAGTTATTGATAAGAGGATATAGTACCTGTTGATCAGATGATAATCTTGATAATCTACTACTGATGACATTCGAAACGAAACTAGAAACATTATGTAAATTGGAATATGAAGTACCCCTTATCACCATGACTGTTAGATCATAATATTGAACAACACAGAAGTAGATAGTATGTATACTCTTTAGTCACCATCAAGTAAAAGAGTTGTTAAATGATAACAATATGGGATCAAGTGAATTGTCTTTATTCTTAATAAAAGAAATTGTTGAAAATTTGGTGTGATTACATTAGTGATACTGGACTTCCCATTACCTCACACATATTGTATCTCCTATTTACACTGTTATTAATATGTTTTTTTGTTGGCCAATAGAGGATGATGGACAGAAACCATGAATTTAATTGTAACAAAATATTTCCAAAATAAACTAAGAAACCATTGAATGTTGTTTTTTTTAATGTAAACAATGTCTCTATGTGCATTAATTTATCTCTCTTTGTTGCTTATTTTTCAGTGTTAACTTACATTTGTAGTATAATGAAGCTACTATGTGCGTATTTAATGGATTCTCTAAATATTTAATGGTTTTTAAGTTGGCTACAAAGGTGATATTTGATTTATTGTTAGAGTGTTGAGTTTTCCTTCACATTTGCAATGGTTTATGGGTAGATGGATATGTCAACAACTCTTTATCCTACACCTTTTGTTAATTTATGACATTAAATATTAGTTGAAACCATTATTTAGTTATTGTAAGTTTATAAGGAGTTTCTAAATTAGTTCTCTATGTGAATTTGAATGATAGAAGTGAGGAAAAAGGCCATTGAGATTTGCCATGGCTACCATGAGCCACCTATATAGTTTTGGATTCATATTTAACTACATGTAGCTTTACAAGGACCAAAATATATCCTAAAAAACATTTATAGCTAGTCTCATAAGGTCTTATGACTGCTAATATATAGAGTGGGAGGTTGTATCGGGTCATACATTAGGAGAATTTTGAGGTAAAAAATGGGCCTAAAAAAATGTACTGTCAAAGTTAAATTTAAAATGACCAATATGATCTAGGATGGTTATGTCAGTCATAAGGGTCAATATTTTGGAGGGAAAGAAAGAAAACTACTTTTTTTAATCATATTTTTTACTTATGTCCTTATAGGTTTACTCAAATTTCAAGTGTAGGCACTAATTGGATGTAGATTAAAATTTCTTATCTAAGGAGTACCCAGACTGCATAATTTTTACACCCCCACAATGATATAATTAGAAATCGTTTATATCACTATGGTTTTATCAAAAATATGTAGAGTGGATACTTTTTGGGAAAATAATTTAATTCTTCACCCAATGAGTACCTAAACTTGATATTTGAGTAAACCTATAAAAAGACAAGTTGAAAATATGATGAAAAAATTAATTTTCTTACTTTTCTTTTTAAAATTCATAACTCTTCAAATTAACCCTAATAATACCACTTTCACATATTAAAGAAAGCTCTCTCTATGTTGTACAAATGTACTCAAATTAGTATGCATCTCTCTTGGGAGTGTTAAATGGAGGATGGCATGTTGATTGGGGGATAACTCTTGTTACAAGTATTTTATTTTTTAATGGATTGATTTTACTCTTTCTCATGCTCACCATTCATATATATATATATGAGTTTCTTGTTGGATTATATTTATATCACAATGTTTGGGATTGAGAATGTTTCAAGCATGAGTTATTGTCCATTCTCAATGCCTTGAATTCTAAATATAGGAGTGATATCTATGTAGGGTATCATTGAGTTGAATATTTCTTATAATTAAAATGAAGAGTGTGGATGTGTTCATGATTAATGGTAGAATGAGCAATTTATTTTATTTTTGTATCAAGTGACTTCATAGTTAATAATTTTTTAATTGACTACATATTAATGGAGTGATACATTGGAATAAAAATCAACTCAAAATAGAATGGCAATAACAAACCCTACTTATTGTTTGTGATGGACATATTGTCATTGATGTCGGTAGTCAATGTGATGATCTGTTGTTAATGATGAATTACCACAGATGAGATTGTCATTAATGTCAACAGGCACATCAGTTAGTAGAAGAATGCAAAGATCAAAAGCTCAAAAGGGAAAACACAATATGTGATTATTATTGATCACGATAGGATCAACAATGTTCCTATGATAGCGAACAGGAAGAGCGAGTAGCATGAAGATCAAATGCTCAGAACGGAAAATGCAGTACAGAAGAAATTCATGATTATTGTTGATCACGATAGGATCAACAATGTTCCTATGATAAAATCTTAGGAAGGTTAGTGAATGAAGAGAAAAGATCAGAAGGAAGAAGCGCATTGCAGAAGTATGGATCAATAGAAACATTGAGGATTCGACCAATGCACAAGAAAAGGTAAAAAGACTCAGCAGTCGTTCGATCAAGGAAATTAATGGTTTTGATCATCTCATATAATGAACGACGGTCATATGAGTGACTGTGGGCTTGGGGATCGTTGAAGAGGATCATGATTTTCGATCTGCAAGCCAAATCAATGGCATGAATGAATTGTGGGGAGAGAAAGAAGAATTAAAGTACTCGCTAGTTACAATCCCGCAATCTGTGTGGATCGTAAAATCTCATAGCTACAAAGGTCTATGACTACGGTTGATCCAACAAATAATGATTTTAATTCAAATTAAATCGTGACCATCAGATGCACAATCGCCATATCAACGACACAGATGAATTGCAGAGATCGAATGGAGAATTAAATATTGTGCTAGTTCCAATCCCACAATTAGTCAAGACCGTCCAATCTTATGGCTTCGAAGATCGGCGATTGTGGTTAACTCACCAACAATGAACAACTTCCAATTGCAGAGTTTTGGTGACAAGTTAAATCACTCGCAAGTTGTGGTTTCACAAACAATCTCGATCATGGATCTACTTCAAGAATATTCACGACCGTTGGATCACATTTTCGAGTGGAAGGATAGGATAAGCGAGGTAAGATTTGAGATCTCATTCATGTGAACTTCCGTTAGCCATTGTATCATTCTAAGTGGAAGGACATGATAAGCCAAAAGAGTAGCACTGCAGACAGATCGAGTCATCGATCTAAGATCCTGGTCGAATGAACATCCTTCACTTTAGGTCTAAATATGTGAGGATCTTATGTTCCATGAGTTTGTTATTTTAAATACCTGAAGCCCAAAAATCGAAAGTGAATAAGGATTGTCGGATTTGGAGAACATAACGAGGACCATTGGATTAGGGTTGTTGATCAGAAGGCCACCTCAAAAAGCACGTGTGGGAGATCCACGTCAATGAGGACGCGTGGAAGACCATGTCGACAAAGACACATGGCATAATCAGATGACGAAAACTGTCAAGAGGAAATTGACTCATGCCATGTCAATAAGTGATGTAAGCAAGTTTGTCACTCCAGGAAAATTGCTTCGAGATTTTTACCATGAACGAATGTCAATAGTCTCGAAGTCTCGAAATACGAAGTTCCGAAGTCGCTCCTAGGCGTCGATCTGAGATACTCTTCAGATACTATCTTGACCATTAGATCAAGGAGATGATCATGTATTACATCAGGAGATCTATGTCGATGTCAGCTATTATATGTGACATACCACATCAACAAGGACACGTGGCACAGTCAAAGAATGACAAGTGTCAAGATGAATCGTCATTTCTAGTACGTGCAAATCACGAATGAGAGTGACATGTGGAAGCTACTTGGATCGTGACATGTCAACAAGTGACATAAGCAACTTACGTCACTCCAGGAATTTTTTTTCAGGAGATATACCACGAGAACTTGCCCAAGGTCCTGAAGTCCCGAATGTCGGAGTCCCGAAGTCGACACAAGACATTCGATCTTGAAGATCACTTCGGGAGCATTATTGATCGTCATATACTATAGTGGAAGGATAGTGTAAGAAGAAACGTTAACTGGAAGCAAGCGGTCTCCATCATTGATGACTTACCCAACAAGTGGTCACTATGAAAGAAAATGGAGCAGCATTTATACCAGACCTCTGAAGTACCAAACGATGAAGTCCCGAAGCGAACATAAGTCGTCCGATCTCCAAGATGACCTTGGCGTATTCTCAACCATTGATCATACTACAGTGAGAGTTGAGGCTTGAGAATTGCAAATCCCGGAGACGTGAAAGGATCACGATCGTTGATTGAGAAAAGGACACACATTAGTGGATTGTAAGCTCTAGAAGATTGACGTACAGAGGAGAGAAGGGGTTTGATATTTGAAATCTCCTAAGTTCAGAGACCCAAAGGAGATATCGACCATCGATCTGATTTCAGGTGCACTTACAACCATTGATTTGGTTTTGAGATATAAAGGTGAATCGTATGATCTATTTGGCGATATCGTATTAGGGAGATTTGAAATGTTGGAAGTAATGAAGAACCAAAGGGCGAAGACCCGAAGTCCTGACAATCGTCCATTTCATCGGTATATTTAATCGTGATCGTTGAATCGATAAACTCTCAGGAGATCGTCTCACCTAGCGTGAGGTCATCATCGTTGTTCATATGGTAAAAAGTTTTAAAGGGAAGAATGTAAGTCACTTAATTATTAAGCTCGTGGTTAGACACCATTGATCATATGATCATGGTTTGAAGGAAGCGCCTATTTATGTTGTCACAGAAACAAAGGAAATCGATCTATGACTATGATCGATTTGTGAAAGGAAAGGGCATGCCAGGTGTAACATTGAAGACTTGAAACGATGATCTTTGGTGGTCCCAAAGTTGTTAATGAACAAGTTGGTTATTTTTCAAGTTGGCTAAATAACTTACACAAGTTTTGAGCATAAAAAAATATAAATACAACCATGATTGATTCACTTGAAACGATGCTTGTGTATGAAACATGGCTTGTGAAGTGAAGAGGCAGATCTGGACCTGAGGTCCATGTGAATATAACAGAGATATGTAGAAGAGAAGTTTGAGTGAATACATAATTATGATTTGATTGTTTTTAATCTATTCAAATATGTTTTAACTGCTAACCTATGAGAAGAAAAAGTTAGAATAGTCCACACACTAATTCACCCCTCCCCTCTTAGTGTGGGCGATGTGATCAATAACAGTGATATAATTATGATTTGATTGTTTTTAATCTATTCAAATATGTTTTAACTGCTAACCTATGAGAAGAAAAAGTTAGAATAGTCCACACACTAATTCACCCCTCCCCTCTTAGTGTGGGCGATGTGATCAATAATCGGTATGAGAGAAAGTTCCTTCAGCATAGTTTAACTTGAAGGTGGATCCTGAAGAAATGGGTGGACAAATGGCTCTCTCCGAAATTGAAGCTCCCTTATTTGATGGAACATACTATTCCTCATGGACAGAAAATATGAAATAGTATTTGAAGTGAAAAGGATATAAAGTTTGGAACTCAGTAGTAAGCAAGCCCTGGGACTTAACTACATCAAAAAATCTATCAAATATTACAGTCCAAAGAAGAGAAAGGAAAAACAATGAAGTTGCATTAAATATTCTTCTCAATGGATTATTAGGTATAGTCAAGGGAAGCATAGGACTATGCACATCTGCCAAGGACTTATGGATGAAGTTATAAAAGATGTATCAAATAAAAAATGAAGACACAGAAGACATTCCTATCAAAGATGAAGATGAAGACTCAACCATCAATAAAGGTAAGGACTCTCCACAATATTTCTATTGCAATAAGAGTAATATTGAATCCTCTCCTACAAGTAAAGAAGAAGACTCAGATACAACAAAACAATATTATGTTAGCATTTATCCCATTGAATAAGTAGAAGAAGAACTATCAAAGTCCAAAGAAAGGGTTGATTGGAGTCTCTATGAATACTTCTATGACCATAATGAGTCAGACTATAGCTATCTTCATGACTACAGTAAAGAATTTCTTGAAAAGAGTCAAAATCATGTCTTGGAAATAAAGGAAATGCTCAAGGACATTGAAAATATAATATATGAGTAGGACAATCAGTTAGAAGAGAAATAAGAGGATATCGAGAAGTTGAAGAAAGAAATTAGTCAAGTAAAAGAAAAGGAGAAGGAAGATGATGAGCCTAGCAATCAAAAGCATATCCTGGAAATAAAAGAAAAGTTCAAAGACAATGAAGAAATCATGTCTGTGCAAAATATTCATTTAGAAAAAAAAGAAGAAGAGATCAAAAGATTGAAAACAAAAGTTGTTGATCTAACAAAATAAAAGGAAGAGGAAATCGAGAGACTAAAAAATGAAATCAGTCAAGAAAAGACAAATGAAATCGAGAGACTAAAAAATGAAATCAGTCAAGCAAAAGAAGAAAAGAAGGAAGATGATGAACTGATTAAAGACCTTGTATATCTAAAATAAATAAGGTAAATCTATGTCAGTCTTAAAATCCAACTTGAAGAAGCCAAAAGGAGAGAGGAGGTAGTAAGGAACTAGTTGGACAAAAAGGAAGAATCATGTCATGAGTTGGAAGAAGAAGTTGTGAGTCTTAGAAAGAAATTTCATAAGTCAAACACCCAAATCAAGTTCTTGAACAACTCCATGACCCTGAATGATATCTTGGATATTTAGAGATCACCAAATGACAAATCCGGTCTTGGGTACAATAAGGAAGAAATCAGTACTCCTAAGAAATTTCATGCAGGTCCTTCATTTGTAAAAGGTGAAAACAGGTATAACATAGTTCCTTTAGTTGTAAAGGATGAAAATAGGTCTAACATGGGTCCTTCAATTTTAAAGGATGAAGAGAGGACTTAAAACAATCCTTCATTTGTAAAAAGTGAAAGCAGGTGTGACTCAAGTTCTTCACATTCAAAGAATAAAAGCAACGCTACAAAATTTAGAAGATCAGATCAAGGAAGACATCCATAAGCTAGTCATATACCTCAAAGCAAGTTCAGAAGAGAGACACCTTCATGGATGAATCAAATAAGGTATGAAAGTGTTTTTAATGGTTATTGTTTTTCTTATAATGAATATGGTCATAAAGCCTTGGATTGTAGGTATCATGAAAGAAAACAATTTGGTAGGTTCAACAACAGTATAAGATGTTGGAACTCCAATCATATTGGGCATATTGTTGCACATTGTTACACTATGAGATGTTATAGTTGTGATGGATATGGCCACAAATCCATTAACTATTGGAACTCAAGAAAACAATCAATGAGAAATGCTTCATATAATACGACAAAAGGAGTAAATAAAACATGGAAGAAAAATGAAGTTGCAGTAATAAAAGATCAGAAAACAAAGTTCAGAAAATGAGGACACTCACATAAGTGGATAGAAAAGAATGAATAAGTGAACAAGAGTGAAGTTGATTGCTGCAAAAAGAATTGTAGTCATGTGACAAACATAGTATAAAGTTGTCTCAGACAACTTTAGAGCAATGTACAGTAAAGAAGCATCTTGGATAAAGACGAAAACATCTGGTTAGAGACCGATGAGAATCAATGGGAAGATCCAAGATTTGTTTGAATAAGATGAGATACAATTGCACAGTGTTCCAGTAAGACAACAACATCCACAGAAGAAACATTTTGATGTATAAAATCATGTACATGACATCCTGTAGAGATAACAAGGGTAGAAAAGTCAGTAAAAACTCAAGGGACGTTTTGTTTAGTAAATAAGAAAGAAATTATATTAAGTCTTGAAAAGACTCGATCACTAGACAAATTTATATCAAGAAGACTACTCATTTGAAACACAAAAATCCCAATCAACTCAGATAAGAAGTTAGTTAACAAGGGAAGAAACCTTGTCAAGAAGAACTACCTTTTCAGAAACAAAGGGGGAGAGTAGTCAGAAGCAGAGAGGGATCATATTGACAAGGGGAGTCATTCGGTTATGGAAGGCAGAACATGATTTCCCAAGTTCAAATTCTGGTCAGTAACATACAGAGCTTCACCACAAGAGAAAAAACCCTTTGCCATTGATGTCAAAGGGGGAGATAAAAATTCATAAGAAAACATAAAAACTTCATAAGAAGAAAGAATCATCACAGGGGGAGTTTTGTGTATGAAGTTAGTATGTTTCCATCAATGACAAAGGGGGATATCGATGGACATATTGTCATTGATGTCAATAGTCAATGTGATGATCTGTTGTTAATGATGAATTACCACTGATGAGATTTTCATTAATGTCAACAAGCACATCAGTTAGTAGAAGATGTCAAATAGTATGCATAGATCAAAAGCTCAGAAGGGAAAATGTAGTACTTGATTATTATTGATCACGATAAGATCAACAATGTTCCTATGATAGCGATTAGGAAGAGATAGCAGCATGAAGATCAAAATCTCAGAAGGGAAAACACAGTACAAAAGAAATTCGTGATTATTGTTGATCACGATAGGATCGACAATGTTTGTATGATAAAATATCAGGAAGGTTAGTGAATGAAGATCAAATCTCAGAAGGAAGAAGTGCTTTTGAAAAGTATGGATTGATGGAAACATTGAGGATTCGACCAATGCACAAGAAAAGGTAAGAAGACTCAACAATCGTTCAATCAAGGAAATTAACGGTGTTGATCATATCATATAATGGACAACGGTCATATGAGTGACCATGGGCTTGAGGATCATTGAAGAGGATTGTGACCATCAATCTGCAAGCCAGATCAATGGCAGGGATGAATTGCAAGGAGAGAAAGAATAATTAAATTACTCGCGAGTTATAATCCCGCAATCTATCTGGATAGTCAAATCTCATAGCTACAAAGATCTATGACTATGGTTGATCCAAAAAATAATGAGTTTAAGTCATATTAAATCATGACCGTCAGATGCACAATTGCTAGATCAATGACACAGATGAATTGCATAGATCGAATGGAGAATTAAATATTGCGCTAGTTCCAATCCCGCAATTAGTCAGGACCGTCTGTTCTTATGGCTTCAAAGATCGATGATTGTGGTTAACTCACCAACAATGCACAACTTCCAATTGAAAAGTTTTGGTGACGAGTTAAATCACTCGCAAGTTGTGGTTCTGCAATCATCCTTGATCGTGGATATTCTTTGATAATATTCATGACCATTGGATCGCATTTTTGAGTGGAAGGATAGGATAAGCGAGGTAAGATATGAGATCTCATTCATGCGAACTTTCATCAGCCATTGGATCATTCTAAGTGGAAGGACAGGATAAGTGAGAAGAGAAGCATTGCAGACAGATCGATTCGTCGATCTAAGATCCTGATCAAATGAACATCCTTCACTTCGGGTCTAAATATGTGAGGATATTATGCTCTGTTAGTTTGATATTTGAAATACCCAGAGCCTGGAAATATGAAGTGAATAAGGACCGTCGGATTTGGAGAACATAACGAGGACCGTTGGATCAGGGTTGTTGTTCAGCAGACCACCTTAGCAAGGACATGTGGGAGATCCATGTTAGTGAACCTCATCAACAAGGATGTGTGGAGGACCACATTGGAAAAGACACATGGCATAATCATGTGATGATAGTTGTCAAGAGGAAATTGACTCATGACATGTCAACAAGTGACATAAGCAAGTTACGTCACTCTGAGAGAATTTCTTCGGGATTTTTACCATGAACAAATGTCAAAAGTCCTGAAGTCCAGAAGGATGAAGGTTTGAAGTCACTCTCAGTCGTCGATCTGAGATACCCTTCGGATACTATCTTGATCGTTAGATCAAGGATATGAACATGTGTCACATCAGGAGATCTACATCGACATCAGCAAGAATCTGTGACAAACTATGTCAACAAGGACACGTGGCATTGTCAGAGAACGACAAGTGTCAAGATGAATCGACATTTCTGGTATGTGCAAATCACAAATCAGGGTGACACATGGAAGATACTTGGCTCGTGACATGTCAGCAAGTGATGTAAGAATCTTACATTACTCTGGGAGTTTTACTTTAGGAGATATACCACCAACACTTTCCCAAAGTCCTAAATTCCCAAATGTCGGAGTCCCAAAGTGGACACAACACGTTTGATCTGGAAGATCACTTCGGGAGAATTCTTGATCGTCAATATACTACAGTGAAAGGATAGTGTAAGAAGATATGTTAACCGAAAACAAGTGGTCTCCATCGTTGATGACTTACTCAATAGGTAGTCACTCTGGAAGAAAATGGAGCAGCGTTTATACGAGACCTCCAAAGTCCCAAAGTGAACATAAGTTGTTCGATATGAAATATTGATTTGGAGTATTCTCAACCATTTATCATACTATTGTGAGAGTTGAGGCTTGAGAATTCTGATTCCCAGAGATGCGAAAGGATCTCGGCCGTTGATTGAGAAAGGGACACACGTCAACTGATTGTAAGCTCTGGAAGATTGGCGTATGAAGGAGAGAAGGGGTTTGAGATTTGAAATATTTGAAGTCCAGAGACCCGAAGGAGATATCGACCATCGATCTGATGTCAGGTGCACTTACAACCATTGTTTTGGTTTCGAGATATAAAAGTGAACAGTTTGATCTATCTGACGATATCATATTCAAGATATTTGAAATGTTGGAAGTCATGAAGACCTGAAGGGAGAAGACCCAAAGTCCTGATAATCGTACATTTCATCGGGAGATTGAATCATGACCATTGAATTGATAAACACTCAAGAGCTTGTCTCACCTAGAGTGAGTTCATCGTCGTTGGTCATATGGTAAAAATATTTAAAGGGAAGAATGTAAGTCGCTTAATTATTAAGCCCGTGGTTCTATGCCATTGATCATATGATCATGGTTTGAAGAAAGTGCCTATTTATGTTGTCACAGAAATGAAGGAAATCGATCCATGACTATGATTAATTTTTGAAAGGAAAGGGCATTCCAGGCGTAATACTGAAGACCTGAAACGATGATCTTTGGTGGTCCCAAAGTTGTTAATGAACAAATTGGTTATTTCACAAGTCGGCTAAATAACTTACACAAGTTTTGAGCATAAAAAAATATAAATACAACCATGATTGATTCACTTGAAACAATGCTTGTGTATGAAGTGTGGCTTGTGAAGTGAAGTGGTGGATCTGGACCTAAGGTCCGTGCGAATATAAGAGAGAGATGTAGAAGTGAAGATTGAGTGAATATATCACAGAAAAGATAAAGCGAAGAAGGTGCAAATTTCAGTGAGAAGATGAAATGTTGTGATGCGTGTTTTATGATATATCTATGATCATGAGATAGACTTGATTCTATAATGGATCACCACTACTGGAGTTTAATAAACTCTAGTTGGATAGACTAGGTTCTATCAGCAAGCTGGGTCTTGCAGCAAGTTGGGTCTTGCCTGAGAGTTGGTTCTCTTCGAGGAGTTGGTGCTCCTTACTTCAGTTGGTGCTGAAACAAATTAGTTGGTGCTAAGAAAATCCTATTTCACATATATTCATATTGCTATATTCATATAAGTTATACAAAATCTTATACAAACATCTGATGTCTCTGTGTTTATTGTAATTATGATTTGATTGTTCTTAATCTGTTCAAATATATTTTAACTGCTAACCTATAAGAAGAAAAAGTTAGAATAGTCCACACACTAAGTCACCCCCTTGGTGTGGGCGATGTGTTCAACATTGTAGTAAGGGATTCTTCTAATTACAAAATTGAAGAGGGAGTAATCCATCTGCTAATGGATTATTATAAAACAAGAAAAGTGTTGGTATTTATCCACTACAATTCATAAATAAAGTTATATTCATATTCCCACTAGTTGTCTTCAGTTAATAAACCATTGAGGTAAGAATTATTGTCTCCATATTGGACATTGTATTCTTGTTATATTCTTAAACAATAGGAACGCTTTTTGCTTCTTGAACCATTTAAGAATATGATTGTCGTGTATGATTCGATAGAAGATATAATGTAGTCCATTCAATTTTTAGTTAATTTGAGAGTCATGATGTGTGTCACTCTTGGATTTCCATAGCAATGAACCGAGGAGTTGAAGCCTAATAACAAGGTTATCCCTTAGTTCCTCCATTCGAAGAAAAAAAACGCAGAAACACTAGATACAAAATAGAGTTTTTAAAGAACTAATTGTTTATTTTTCAATAAGCTAATAAACCAAGATTTCCATTTAATTCAACCATATATCATGGATTTATGTTTCTTTCATTGTAGGTTACACCAAAAACAATGGGTCGTTGATTTGCATATTAAAACGTTATATGGTCGTAGAATAACATGAAGAAAACAATTTTTCACTTAGCATTATAGTGTTAGAAGAGGCCTTGCATCCACGAGAAGGACATAGGTATCTATATAACATAGGAAAAAAGAATTAGATTTAATTTGATAACTATATAAGTGAAGTGAGTGGAATATAAGTTTGGTCAATGATAATTAACCATAATCATATCAACATTTCTTTTTAAAAACATTAATTTTTATCATTTTTATAATAACATATGATATGTAATTTAATGATAATTAATCATAATCATATCACATTTCTTTTTAAAAATATTAATTTTTATAATTTTTATAATAACATATGATATGTAATTTAATAATATGAAATTTGGAAACGTGGACGAAAAATTACTCATAAAATGTTAATATTCGATTTAAAATAACAATGAAAGATCTTAATAGAAAATTGTTTTTTAGAGAGTTTTGTATTTATCAAATTGGGATGAGTTTAACAGTTTTTTATAAATAACAATGT
>SNQJ01S0020376.1:55204-80810 GCA_010110895.2 Picea sitchensis | reverse complement strand
TTAATAATAATATTAAAATAATTATATTATGTAAGTAGCATATATTTAGCACATTAATAATATTTTTTTCAAAATATGTATTAAATATATGATACACCAATATTATTAATGTGGTTGTTTCTTGTGATACTCAAAATTCAAAATTCAAAATTTATTATTATTATTATTATTATTATTATTTTCAACACATTATGGATCTTTGTGATCTAATTCAAAAAGTATTGTTTTAATTAATTTTTTATTAATAAAAAAGAGTAAGTACATATGAAGTGTGGTTGTTAAAAGAGAAAATATGTTGATCCAAAAGAGAACTACCAAGTGACAACATAAGGGGGGACAATTGGTGAAGGGTTGATGAGTTAACTCAACTAAAGTGAGACAAAATCTCAGGATTTTAGGGACATGTGTAAAAATCGAATTGAAAGGTGTTCAATGAGTAGGAGGCTCTTACATGTGATAAAGAACTAGGAAATATTATAAAATTAAAGAAAACAAAGAGGATGAGACACCATTCTAAAAGAGATGTGAAATCTCAGAAATGTTCACATGAGACATAAATCTTCACGTAATGCTTGAATCCCTGCAAACTGCAACAAGTCACTTGGTAGGTTATTGGATATGCATTTAGCTTGAGGGTGACAGAGTGGGAATAAGTGGCATATTTGATCTATGGTTGGGAGGAACAACTCACTTGACGTGTGTTTTTCATAAAATAGATCTCAGTTATAGGTTCTTTTTCCATTTTATTCTGATCAAATTATTGTTCAAATTATAAATTATGGATATTCTACTCTGGTTAAATGGTTGTTCAATTTGTATTGCATGGATAAGTTACTGATGATTGAAATATAATTAGAGAATATAATTATTTTTATTTTTTTCATTCCATTATGCGATTTTCATAGAAGGTATCATAAAGTGATGATTATATCAATGTCTAAACTAAAATGCAGGAAGCATGCTTTTATATTAACAAAGTTTTTGTACAAAGTAGTACTTTATATAAATTGAATTAGATTCTACAAGATAATTCTAGTTCCATAGTAGAAATCGAGAATATGTAGGAAGTTATTGTCATTGAATAAGTACAATGAGATAGTATATGTTGTATATATGTGCATATTAATAAGATTTATAAGAGAACTAGCTTTCTAGGCGTAACATCCCACTCTTGCGAGCACTTGTTATCAACTTATTCTTTGAGGACACTTGCATCCAAGTGATGCAGTTATAATACATGGTAATTTCATTCGCCTATGAATTGTTATGATGATGTTGATGTTATTTGATATATATGTATCGAAAAATGTTATTGACGAGTTTCCATGTGCAAGACACTAGATAGATTGTGGATGCCGAAGAAATCAATGGACCTCCTTGGACTCTGGATGGAGTTAGGTAGTGGATTGTATTGGTTTGACTACTTCATTTATGCATATGTGACATATGATATATTGTAGTATGGTTATGTATATGGACCATTGACATTGTTTTGTTGATGGATGAAGGCCGATGATTGCTTTCTAATTTGAGTCACATAAGGAGTAAAGGGGCCATGCACATAGACCATACATTGAGGGAGAGGTGTGGTAGCGTGCCTATCACAAACTACTAGAACTCCCACTGTGGATTGAATTGTAGGTTAAAGATTACCTATTTCGAGAGATCCATGATGGCGTCAGGGTAGACTGAGACAGTCGCTCATGAATATTTGTAAGGGGCAGGTAATAAGGAAGGGTCCTTATTCCTTAGAAGCCATTAGTCTCTCACAAGTTCATTCGAATGGATTTCTTACTCCAGGGGTTGGACAACTAACAAACCAGTCAAAGGTGAGTGGCACCCTTGGAGAACGAAGTGTGCCTTGTAAGGCATGTCGCGTAAATAAAATTTGAGTCAATGAATCTAGGTGGCCTAGAAAATCTTGAGTGAATAATTAAACCTTGTAAAATCCTGAGCACCGTCGGATTAATTAATTAATAAATTAATTAAAGAATAAATTTAGTAATTGTACACCCCAAATGAAATATAATCCTATTCAACTTTAATCCTAAGCTTAATTTCTTGTAGGAAGCTAATACTAAATTATTAACTAATTTAAATAAATTAAATGAAAAGGGAATGAAGTAAAACAAATTCAGAATATAAAAGGGGGTGAATTATATTTAAAGATTTGAGATAAGGCATATGTGTGCAAGAAAATGTGAAAAGGGGTTTTTGTAAATAATAAAGAAATAAAGATGAGAGAATGTGTATGCATAGAAAGGTATGTAGAGTATAGTTAACACTAGTTTAACTAGAAGAAGATTCTTATTTTAACTCAACTCAGATTTTGAAAGGCAAGAGTCATTAATTAGAAATAAGGGGAATAAAGAGACAACTAGGAGTGATTTAAGGATCACTTTTAGGAAGTGTGAGGAAAATTGAATTTTATTAAAATAAATGGTGAAATTACTTGTGCAAATTGTGGGATAGGATTACAAGTGTAAGGGAGAAATAATTCTACATTATTTAATTAAAAAGAGAATTAATTGTGGGGATGTGTCATGGAGAAATTCTATAAAACAAATTTCCTATATGATAAATGGGTCAGACTCGTTATGGGTAGAGTTCTGCTGTAGAAATTTTGACTGGTTTTACTTGTAAGAGTTGGGATACTGAGCTTGAGAGAGAGTGGTGGCTATACCTTGTGAGGTAATCTAAGAGCTTATGCACATAATGATAGATCTTTGTGGCTTAAAGACGTCGGAATATGTCTCTACCCTGGAAAAAAAAATTAACCCACACTTTTTGTTGAGGAAAGTGCTATGATATCTTGTAATATACCAGATATAAAATGTATGCAGAACTGAAATAAAATGCTAGTAATGGCAGAATAACAACAATATAACCAAAACATTCACCACAATAACACTGAAATGATATAAGAATAACAACATAAATAACACTTTGAATCTGAAAGCAATGTTAATAGGCCTCTTCGAGGGGGCAACCTCCAGTTGAGAAGAGATTTAATAAAATAATATCTAAGATAGGGTTCTCATACCCTTGACTCCTATTTATACTAAAAAGAAACATCTAAAGGAAGATCCTTCTAGAAGCAGAAGCTTCTATTAGGTCTTCTTACATCTTCCTTATTCTATTTTATTGAAAGCACTTATTAATATTGACCTTTATTAAATCCGAATATATTGTTCTACCTATGTGTGGGTTAGGACCCTAACATGTCCGCCCCCTTAGAAACAACCTTGTCCTCAAGGCTTGAGATGAGGAAATTGTTGTAGAATGGTAGCTGGTTCCTAAGTGGCGTCTGCTGGAGTTGTATCTTTCCACTGTAATATAACTTCCTTGATGGTTCTATGATGTAGGCGATGCTTACACTGGTCCAAAACTACTTCTGGTTGTAGCCAAATTGATCCTTCTTCAGCTAACTCTGCAAGGTTGGTTTGAATTTGGAAATTAGCTCCAATCACCTTCTTTAAGCATGAAACATGAAAAACATGATGTAGCTTCGAATGGTTGGGAAAAGATAATTGATAGGCAATTTGTCCCACACGCTTGAGTAGGGTATAAGGACCATAAAATTTGGGCGCTAGCTTCTGACAATGCTCGGCCTTTAGGGAAGTTTGCTTGTAAGCTTGCAGTTGAAGAAACACTTGATCCCTTTCTGCAAATTGACCTTCAGAGTGACCTTGATCTACTTGTTTCTTCATGAAATTCTATGCCATGACCAAATTCTCTTTGAGGGTACGGAGAATAACCTCTCGAGCTGTAAGTGTTAGGTCAACTGCCTAGACCTTCAAGGCACCCGGTAAGTATGAGAGAACTGAAGGTGGCTTATGTCCATATACCGCTTCAAAAGGAGTCATGCATGTAGCTGTATGGTATGAAGTGTTGTACCACCATTCAACTAGGGGTAACCATTGAGCCCACTGATTTTTATTTTCTGAGGAAAAACACATCAAATATGTTTCCAAACACTTGTTGACAAATTCCATTTGGCCATCAGTTTGGGGATGATAAGCTATGTTGAGATGCAATTCAATGCCTTGTATCTTGAACAGTTCTTGCCAAAAATTTCTTGTGAAAGTTGGGTCGCGATTAGAAACAATTGAGTGTGGCATGCCATGAATCTTGAAGACCTGATCCATGAATATTTGAGCCATCATGAATGCTGTAAACGGGTGTTGAAGGGCTAAAAAATGACCATACTTGGAAAGGCAATCAACAACCACCATGATGACGTATTTATTTCCCGATTTAGGAAAGCCGGTAATAAAATCCATAGAGATATCCTTCCAAATAGCAGGTGGAATCTGGAGCGGTTGTAGTGTGCTCGACGATTTGACTGTTTCTCCCTTGTTGCGTTGACACACATCACATTCAGCTACAAAATTACGAATGTCCTGTTTCATACTATCCCAGAAAAAATGAATGTTTGACCCTCTCATAGGTTTTGGTGAACCCGGAGTGCCCTGCTATGGGTGTAGCATGAAGCTTAGAAAGTACCGTGGATTTAAGCTTTGATTGTTTACTTAAATATAAACGACCTTTGTATCGAAGTTACTCATGGAGCCAAGAGTACCCTGGGGAAGCTGGAGCCTTGGACTGCAATTGGTGGATCAACTGCCAACTTTTGGGATCTTGTAGCCATTCCTGGAAAATGACTTGGAGCCAATCTCGTACAATGAATGAAAGAGAAAAAATGGATCCTTCATCTTCATATTTTCAGGAAAGTGCATTCGCAACCACATTGTCTTTGCCTTTCTTATAAATGATCTCATAATCATATCCAAAGAGTTTAGTCACCCATTTTTGTTGTTCTGGGGAGGAAATGCGTTGTTCCAAAAAATAATTGAGGCTTTGATGGCCTATCTTAATTTGGAAACGTTGCCCCAATAGATAAGGAGACCACAGATCCACGACATGGATAATAGCCAAAATTTAATTTTCATAGATGGATTTTCCTAGATTTATTTCAGATAGTTGCTTGCTGGTAAAGGCCAAAGGTCGACCGTCTTGCATAAGGACAACACCAATTCCTTTCCCCGAGGCATCACATTCCAACACAAAGGTCTTTGTGAAATCGGTAAGGGTGAGGACTAGAGTGGTGCACATGGCCATTTTCAAGGTCTGAAAATCTTGAGCAATGGTTGGAGTCCAAGTGAAAGAGTTCTTTTTTAGGAGAGCAGTGAGAGGTGTTGTAATCTTCCCATAATTCTTAACAAACTTGCGATAATACCTTGTTAAGCCTAGAAATCCACACAATCTCTTAAGATTCTTTGGGTGAGGCCAATCCTACATTGCTTCAATGTTTTTCAGGATCCACCGTTACGCCATCTTTTCCAACCAGATGACCCAAGTATTCTACTTCTGAGGAACCAAAAACACATTTAGACTGTTTCAGGAAAAGTTGGTGCTGAGAGAGAGTAGATGGAGAACTCGATCCACATGACCAAGATGGTTTGTCTAGGTTTTTCTATAGATGAGGATATCATCAAAGAAAACTAAGACAAAATGGCAAAGAAATTAATGAAAGACATGACTCATGAGGCTTTGGAAGGTGGAGGGGGCATTACACAAGCCAAAGGGCATGACCAAAAACTCATAATGGCCCTCATGAGTTCTAAAGGAAATCTTGGGAATGTCTGCCTCTTTCATACGTATCTAGTGGTAGCCCAAACAAAGATCCAGTTTAGTGAAGAATTGGGTGCCACTCAATTCATCGAGAAGGTCATCAATGACAGGAATGGAGAATTTGTCTTGGATGGTAAGCTTGTTGAGGGCATGGAAGTCAGGACACATTCGCCAAGAACCTTCTTTCTTCAGGACCATGACCACATGAGATGAGTAGGGGTTCGTACTAGGGTGGATAACACCTACATTAAGGAGTTCATGGACCATTTTCTCAATTTAATTTTTTGGGGAAAAGGGATGACGATACAGACGGATATTGGGAGGAAGGATTTCGGGTACAAGGGGAATGGAATGATCATGAACACCATGGGAAGGAGGGAGGCCTTGGGGAGTGGAAAAGACCAATTGATCTTTAGAAAGGATGGCTTGGAGGTCTTGCGGTACCGAGGGTGCCTTTGTTGCTTGTATTGCATGGAGTTGGGCGATAACACAAGAATGACCCTTTTTGAGTAGTTTTTCCATGCGATGGGAACTAATGATCTCAGGTGAACTAGAGGTGATGCCCTGGAACTTATATTGGTGGCCCTCTTGGTCAAATTGCATGCTTAAGTCTTTAAAATCCATGAGAATGGGACCCAAAGTCCTTAGCCAATCTGCAGCCAACATAATGTCACAACCTCCCATTTTAATAGAAAACATATGGTATTTTAGGTGGTAGTCACCAATTTGGAGACACACATTTTCACAATGCCCTCCACATTTCATGGAACCACCATTGGCAATCATGATTTGGAAATTATTGACGACATGGATGTAGGAATGAGTTTCTTGGGAAATGCGGCGATGGATAAAATTATGGGTGTTGCCACTATCAACCATAATCATGACCTTCCGATGCTTGATGTAACCGATTAGCTTGAGGGTTTGGGGAGTGGAGAAGCCAGTGAGAGCATTGAGGGAAATGACGGGTTATACTTTAGGAGGGTCTGAGGGAGGGGTTATGTTAGTGGATTCAGGTGACTCAGACACAGAGGGAGTTTCTTCATATTTTTCCGAAATCTCCTCGGAGATGACCATAAAATCATTTGTTCTTTACACTTGTGTCCAATGAAATATTTGTCATCACAGTTATAACAAAGGCCTTTGAGTTGGCGTTTATCCATTTCAGCCCTGACAAATTTTTGGATCTTTAGTGGAGCATAGGGAGTAGTGGTATTTACTGGTTTAGGGCAAGGGATAAATGAGGGTTTGTGGTTTTGAGCAGATACAACCTTTTGTGCTTCTTTAGCTCTTTTGGTAGCCTCCACCCAACTTTTAGGCTGAGCCATGAGGACATGGGCCCGAATTTCATCCTTGAGGCCGTTGATAAAACACTCTCGGAAAAAGGCATCAGACATGCCCTCAGTTCTAAAAGCCAGGTGCTGAAAGGAAACTATAAAGTCTTCCACAGTTCCTAATTGTTTTGACTTTGTCAAACGGCCCAAATGGTTGTTGTCAATGTCAAAGAGTTCATAAAGCTCTGCCACCAAGTGTGTCCAAGAAATATACCCTTGACGAGAAGTTTTTCTCCATTGCCACCATTGTCAATGTTCTTAATCTAGATAGATAACACCATACCGGAGTTTGGCCAAGTCATCTGTAATGCCGTATAAAGAGAATTAATGTTCCATTTGGGTTACCCAACCAGTGGGGTCCAAGCCATCAGATTTGGTTACATCCACCCACGTGAGGCGTAGATCACGTTGAAAGTCATGGTTCTGCAAGGTATGAGAATGAGAGGAATGGTCACCTTCAATATGTTGAGGTGAGGAAGAGGAAGGGTTATTTGTAGGGATATGCACTTTGGTGCAGAGTGGCGAAAAGACTAATTCAAGCTGGGTGGTGAGGTCTTGTTTGATTCCCCCCATTGAGGACTTCATGGTTGTATTGATGGTGACAACATTGGCACTGAGTTGTTTCACTTCTTGTTGGGTCTCAATTAGACCAGATTGCAAGGTGTTGAAGCGGCAATAGATCTTGTTTGTTTTAATTTGTTTATGTTTCTGTCCCCGAAGGGTTAGGTATTCAAGGGTTCTACAGACAAGGGTTTGCCCTATGCTATAGCTCTTTGATATACGTACGGGGTGCAACAGTAGTACTCGACCCAATATCTCAGGGCACTAACTAAGGAGGATAGATCGTACCCTTAGCTGTACTACCCGACTACCCAGGTACTAGATAATATATTCCCGAGTGTTTTTCTCAGTGACACTATAGCAATGAGGTGGCCGATCAATTTATCTAAAGAGGGCTTTAGATAATCTAGGCCGATCCGCACACATGTGTTGTCTGATGCATTACCACTCGAAGGGGTACCAACAAGGGTTACAAGGGTGGTCAACAGATGTGTGTTTAAGTACCACCTATATTTCCTACGTGTATGAATCTCTCAACCGCGGGTTTATGCGCTTAACGAAAGATATTTGTGGCTTAAAGACGCCAGAGTACGTCTCTACCCTAAAAAAAATCTAACCCACACTTTCTTCCGAGGAAAGTTCTTTGATACCACTTGTAATATACCAAATATAAAATGTATGCAGAACTGAAATAAAATGCTAGTAATGGCAAAATAACAACAATATAACTAGAACATTCATCACAATAACACTAAAATGATATAAGAATAATAACATAAATAACACTTTGAATCTGAAAGCAATGTTCACAGGCCTCTTCGAGGGGGCAACCTCTAGTTGAACAGAGCTCTATTACAATAATATCCAAGCTAGGGTTCTCATACCCTTGACTCCTATTTATACTAAAAAGAAGCATCTAGAGAAAGATCATTCTAGAAGCAGCTTCTATTAGGTCTTCTTACATCCGCCTTATTCTATTTTATTGAAAGGCCTTATTAATATTGACCTTTATTACATAATATATTGTTCCACCTATGTGCGGATTAGGACCCTAACATAATTGTGGGGATGTGTCATGGGGAAATTCTATAAAACAAATTTTCTAGATGAGAAATCGATCAGAATGGTTATGGGTAAAGTTATGCTGCATAAATTTTGACTAGTTTTACTTGTGAGAGTTGGGATACTAAGCTTGAGAGAGAGTGGTGGCTCTACCTTGTGAGGTAATCTCAGAGCTAGAGCATTTTTCTGGTTGGTTTTGTGTGTGTCCCCTTTAGAAGAGTACCCCTAGAGTTTGGCTAGGATGTACCCATGAAGTCTCAACAATTAGCAAGCGAAGGGTGGTCACGAGATAACCTCTACGATATCTTTGCCATATGTTACATTAATTTATTTGGAGTGGAAGTTGTAATAATATTAACTGTGTATTTTTCTAGAAATTGTTGTCACTATCCAAATTTTGATATCCAATTTACAATTGGTCTTGATGGTTTTGTGTACTAGAAGGGGAATTTATATCTTTTCATTTCAAATTAAAAAAAAATCAAAACCAATGGTTGTGGGGATATATATATATAGAGAGAGCGCTAATTGTCTTGTTCGCTGTCCGAAACTGCCAATCAATTTAATTTAATTTATCAGTTTTCGTAGTTGTGATGAATGCATTGAAATGGTTCATGTTTGGAAGATAGAAGGAATGACGGGTTACATGTTGAACTTGTGTCAAATCACTTGAAGAGAAGGAAATGTTTTGTCTTTAACTGTGCATGGTGAAGGAATTCTGTTGGCACAAATCCTTGTGTGTTAAGTGAACGAATTCCACGTCCCCTTGAGCGTGATAATTTGATTGAAGTTGAATTTGTACATTCTGGAATTTGTTGTTTGTTTGATGGATTTCCTTATAACCTTCACAAATTTGTAAACGAATCACCTACGCGTTGTCTTAGCTAAGTATGTCGGGGGGGTGAGGATTAATTCCCATCCCTGGTGCGTTGGATTCGGGTATAGATTCTTGTGTTTCGATGCCTCCTCATTTAGTGGGTGATCTCTTGCAGGGACCCTTACGACCTGGTGTTCGGTTGCTAGTACAGACTCATAGAAATCTTGGATCTATGGAATGTAGGGGAGATTAAGAGGCTGAATTTAAATCTGAGATGACAAGGTTGYTAAATTTGGATTTTCCAAYTTCCACAAGGGATTAATAGTACAAGTTGAAAACCCCACTTGTCAGAGTTGKKCCTTTCTKGTTTCGTTTTTATTATGGGCATTCTCTCATGTCGCCTTTGTTTCTGGAATTCTGATGGTGGCATGGTCATGATCCATCGCTGAGATTTCTATCGGACTGAGCGATGGAGTTACATAGCGTTATGGTGAGGTGAACCTTACCTTGAAGCTTATTTTTTCCAACACCATTCGCAACTCTTTATTTCGAACTCTTAATATCTGTCTTCTCGAAATTTATTTTAAGAATCTAAATTGTTGAACGCGATCCAGCTGGAAGGATTCGATTCTACATGCATCCAACCACTTCCCTCACAGAAGAAGTGTTTAGGCTCAATACCTTCCTCCTTAAAATCTCATCAAATATTATGTTCGGGATTCCTATCAGATAAATTCAACCCAACTTCCCAAGTAGTTGTATTTTACTCCTTTATTTGATTAGGATAAATCCTTAGTCGACTTCAATCAATTGTTCATTGTGATAACTTATTGTTATGTTTCAAAATGCATTGTAAGATGGATTTTATTCCTCGTGTTTTTCTTGTAAGGTTCTTCCTTAATTTCTCTTTAATGGTTTGAAGAGCAGACTCAGTCCATACCTATCACTGTTACGATGTGACCCTTACTTAATATATTATTTGATTAATGGCAATTTTTATAAAGGAAGATTTGGTGACTGTAATAATTGCTTTTAATCGATTTCCTTGTCCCTTATTTAGAACCGGTCAGTTAGTTGAACCCTCACATGACTCTTACGATGAGGTGACCCCTTATAATATTTCATGGATTTTATTCCTTGCATTCCAGTCCCAACTTATGACGTATTTAGGATTGGGATTCTTAAACTTCGTTCATAGGATTTGTAATTGGCTTTGGGTCTTCCTTTAATTCATTGATGGAATATTAAGTGAGTGCTCGAGTTCTTGTTTATGGTTTAGATATGACTCTGGCCTTCTCTCCTTTCCCTAATAGATTGTAGATTAGAAATGGAGGTCTTATCCATTGGTAGTATGTTGTTCTTTTATAAGGCTTACCCTTTGGATATGAAGGTAGTTGTAGGTCTCACAATTTTAGTCAATTTGGATAACCTTAAAGTTTATGAAATGAAAAGCATTTTTGAGTCCTTAATGTCTTTTGTGTTGGGTTTTTCTTGAAATTTTCATAAAGGAACTGATAGTAGTATTCAATCTTATGCTTCACTTAAAGAAGAGCTCATATTTTCTTATGGTCCCTAAATGGAAGTAAAATTTGTAATGAAACTGTATGGTTTGATTAAAGAAAAATGGGACCTTCTTGTAGGGGTCTTAATAAAATTGAAATTTTAACATTGAATTTTATATGTACTCTTAAAAGATTGCATAATAAAAGATTATATGGATGAGTTGGGGTAGAGGTTACTAGACATAAAAACTTGAATACCTGAGAACTATACATGACCTTATTGACCCTCACCTTGGAAAAATTACTTTTAATGCCTTGAACAAAATACTTATAAAATACTATGCTCATAAAAAATTGAATACCTGAGCAGCATACGTGACCTTATTGACCCTCACCTTGGAAAAATTACTTTTAATGCCTTGAAGAAAATACTTATAAAATACTATGCTCATAAAAACTTGAATACGTGAGAAGTATACGTGACCTTATTGACCCTCACCTTGGAAAAATTACTTTTAATGCCTTGAAGAAAATACTTATAAAATACTATGCTCTCTTGGTCTTATTGTCCTTCTGTTTATTTTCATACTCAATGAGCTTCTTTTTGCTTCATGTTGATTAAGTAAAATATATTTTCTTGCACATTCATGAATGATAGATGCTTGTGATACTTGTTTATGTTTTTGCATCACTAAGTTAAAGTTTTGGAATAGCATAGAATGGTGCAGTTGATAACCTATTGTCCTTGTCCTTCTTTGAGTAGATGCAAAGTCATTGTTTATGTGTTATTATTGACAAGATTCTTTACATGTGATTTCATGCTTAATTTAGAACTTAGTCATTATGTACAATGGGTTGTGAAATTGTGTAATTTTGTGCCATGAAAATAAAGTTGAGGAGTACTCTTGCGCCATGAAAATAAAGTAGATGACTAATCATGCTTCATGAAAATCACATTGATATATGATTTATTTAGTAATTAGATTACTCTTCCGCCATGAATAATGTTGATGTATGACTCATAGTCTAGTCTAGAGTTATGAGATGTGATTGATTAAGGAACTTAGACACCTCCTTGTTCCTCAGAACAATCGCTAGCCCTATGACCTTAAGTGGTCAAAATTAATCGGATGAATCTTATGTTTGAGTATTGCTTATGTTCCCTGGAGATCCTAACCATGCACGATAGGTTGGGAAGGTAGTTCTTTAAATGTTCGATGACTTGGTTGATCTTTATTTGTATTTTCTTCAGGAGCGTGATGTGTTGAATGGGGTTGCTAATTGTGATTATGTGTTGGTCATGTGTCACTAATTATTATGTTAATGCGTTGATTGTGTCGTTAATAATTATGATAATGTGAGCTTGTGAAGTTATTATTTATGTTGTGATGCTTTTAATTTCCTAATGCAATTTTTTTTTACCTTTTGTACATCACTATTCATTATCGTAATGAACAGGTCATTACATATGGTATCAGAGCGAGCTAAACCCCACGACTTGGGATCATTGAACCTTCCACTATATTAAACAATTAATTAATAACTTATCGCTAATTAAAATTGAAATTTGTCCATGTTGATAATCATGGTTAGAGGACGTCGTGGAGGTAGACGATGTGGTGCTAGGGGCATAGACACGACACCTCCAGTAGAATCCACGCCAAAGGGGTCTAACCCCCAATGAGAAGAAAAATTCATTGGACATAGGAAAATTGTTGTGGGGGATGTGGCTGGTTTGATGAGGTCCTTTTAGAGGATGTTGGAGGTCTTGATTAACCGAATAGATAGAGATGAGGCTAGGGTGCATGTACCCAATAAGGGTCCACAACATGCTTCAGCTGGCAGTGGTAGCATTCACAGAGAACTCGATAAGGTTAAGTTTCTCGAGTTCATGGGTGCCACAGATGGCTCAGCCGCTGAGGCATGGTTGAAGAATATGGTGATGTGCTTTGCACTTCACGACTACACCTCCAACATGAAGGTCTGCATGGTGGTATTTTAGCTGAAGGGGATCACTCTTCTATGATGGAAGACGCTCCTACCTCAACTAAACATGGTTGTCGAAGATGTGTCATGGGAACTGTTAGAGGAGTGGTTCAAGGAGGTATCCCTTAGTGGAACTCATTTAGTTCCATATCAATGAGTTCAATGCCTTAAGATAAGTTGGTCATACGGTGTTAGAGTATGAGGCCCGATTCACGAAGCTACTTTGGTATGCCCTGCATCTGAACACGAAGAAGCTGAAGGTCAACACATTTGTGTTCGTCCTTAAATTCAACATTTCTGAAAAGGTGAGGATCCTAATGCCACAAACATTGCACGATTCAGTCCAGAAGACCCTCATAGCAGAGGAAGATCTAACCAACAAGGGTGAGCATAGGACTCTTGCAAGACCAACTGTACAGACGACGACAAGTGTTCAACAACATCAAACATCCACCAGAAATACATCAAGTTATCAAGATACATCAAGAGGATCCCCATTTATGACACCACAATGGTTGAATCCTTACTAGAGGACTCACTACATAGGACCACTACATCAGCAACAACATTGCCCACAACAACAATATTTTAGGCATGTTTAGCAGAAAAGACCAGGAGCTCAAGCTACTAGGAAAACAACTCCTACCTCAGTGACCAAGAGTATTGGACCAAAGACCGAATGTAGGACATGTGGAGAGACACATTACCAACGAGACTGTCCATTTGAGAGGGCCAGAGAAATTGGGTCAGTTGAACACACTATAGTGGTAGATTTGAGCAAGGCCCATAGGATTCATCTAGCGGTGAATAACCTCCAGGTCGAGAACCAATCCACTGTTCTCGAGACATTAGGTACCATTACCAACCAAAATTTTAGTATTTGATGGATCTCGATGCTACTAAGAGATTTATTTCGAGTGCACTACTGAAAATAATTAAGTTAAAGGTAGTCGATCAGGATGAGTTTAGGTACATAGAAATGGCTTCGAGTGCCAAATAGAATGTTGGAGGAAGAGTTGTGGGCCGTCGCATTAACTTGGGAGATTTTGTAATGAAGTCTGACCTATATGTCATGATCTTAGGATCGTATGACATCGTGATCGGTATGGACTGATTGGAATCACATGATGTGATACTCAACTATAAAACAAAATGGTTGAGTTTGAACGATGATGAGGGACATAGAAGTGTGGTTGTAGGAAGAAACTAGGGAGTGTCCTTGAGGTTCATTTATTCCCTACAACTACATAAGATCATGTGCAAGGATGCAAGTTATATGAAATCTAGCGCTAAATGAAAAGGACGAGGTGAAAGGATTAGAAAACCTTCTGGTAGTATGAGAAATTGAAGATGTGTTTCTAGAAGAGTTACAGGTTTTCCAACCAAAAGAGAGTTAGAGTTTACCATTGACTTGAAACCTAGAACTGAAATGATAGCAAGAACGCCTTATCGGATGTTGACACCTAAGTTACAGGAATTGAAAATGTAGCTGAAGGATTTTTTGGAACTAGGACTTATATGTCCAAGTGTGTCGCCTTGCAGTGCGCCTGTTATTTTAATAAAAAAGAAGGATGGGTTGTGGAGACTCTGTATTGACTACCGTTAATTGAACAAGGAAATGATGAAGAACCAATATCTGTTGCCAAGAATAGATGATTTGTTTCATCAAATGAAAGGCATGACGGTGTTTTCAAAGATTGACTTGAGATCAGGTTATCACTAGTTACGAGTTAAGCACGAAGATATTCCTAAGACTGCATTCAAGATGAGGTTCAGACACTACGATTTTATTGTTTTACTGTTTGGACTAAAAAACACCCCAGGGGTATTCATGAGCTTGATGAATGAAGTGTTTCGTGAATACTTGGACAATTTTGTTCAAGTATTCATTGATGACATAGTTATATATTATCGGGTGATGGAAGAACATGAATAACATTTGCGAACAATGTTTATGAGAAAAAAAATTATACAAGAAATTGTTGAAATGCTCTTTTTACCAATCGACGATTCATTACTAACGGCATGTTATCTCTGGCGAAGGCATCACTGTTGATATAGAGAAGGTAGAATATATTATGGAATTTCCTATGCCAAAAAACATATCGGAAGTAGCATCTTTATGGCTTTAGAAAGATATTACCGACGGTCCATCGAAGGTTTTTCAAGGATAGAAAATCCAATCACAGAATTATAGAAGAAAAATAAGAAGTTTGTATGGACCAAGAAGTGCACGAAATCATTTTGAAAGTATCAAGGAGTTGTTGACGACAACGACAATACTAAAAGTCCCCGAAAGGGACAAGGAATTCCTAGTATGTACCGATGCATCCAAGGATGATTTAGACATAGTCTTGATGCAAGACGGTCGAGTAATCGCTTACATCTCACAAAAATTAAGAAATCATGAGGAGAACTAAACAAGACATGATTTGGAGTTATTTCCCATTATGTATGCCTTGAGAGCATGGAGACACTATTTAATTGCACGAAAATTCAAACTAAAAACAGAACATTCTAGATTGCAACACATTTTTATGCAAAGTGACTTGAATGCATGAAAAAGGCTTTGGTCAGAATTGCTTAGCGAATATAAAATTGATATTACTAACATAAAAGGAAAAGTGAACAAAGTGACAAATGAATTGAGTCGAAGACCACACATATTCTTAGTGATACCTATTCAGATGAATATTTGATAAATGATTCTAACTATATTGTTCGACGATGACTGGTATAAGGAGGTTAAGGAAAATATCAGACAAGACACCATGATGGTACCAAAGTTTCAAGGTTATACGTTTGACAAAGACGAATTTATGAGGTAGAATAACCAGATTTAAATACCGCCTAATGATGAATTGAGAAGTTTGATATTAAAAGAAGCTCATAGAGTAGTATACATGGCTCATCCAAGACTCATGAAGATGAGGGCAAACCTTAAGCCCTTATTCTTCTAGAAAGGAATGAAGGTGGACATAGTTAGCTACGTGGAAAGGTGTCTAGAATTTCAACAAGGGAAGGTTGAACATAGAAATCCGGTAGGATTATGAGAGAGACACACTATTCCAGAATTGAAATGGGAGGTCATTTTGATGGACTTCATTGTTGTATTTCCACTAATGACAAGGAGGCACAAATCCATTTTCATGTTAGTTGACATCGTGACTAAGAGTGCACATTTTATTCCTGTGCAAACGACATATCAGGCACGAGACATAGCGATTTTATTTATCAATGATATTGTGAGATTACATGGTGTGATAAAAAAGATCATATCCAATATAGGATCGATGTTTATAGGATGATTTTAGACTAGTTTATAAAAGGATTGGGGAACACGATTGAACTTTAGTACACCGTATCACCCTGAGACAGACGGGAAGATAGAAAGAATGAACCCAATTTTGGAAGATATGTTGTGTATGTATGTAATGGACCAACAAAAGCATTGGGAAGATTTCTTGCCACTCATAGAGTTTGCATACGACAACATCTATCAAAGTACCATTAAGATGGCACTGTTGGAGTTTATTTATGGACAACCGTGTTGGATGTCATTGAGTTGACATCGACTTGAAGATAGAGTCTTGGTCAGAACATAAGTGATCCAAGAAATGGAAGAACAAATGAAAACGACAAGACAAAGGATTAAAGAAGCACAAGATCGACAAAAACTTTATGTTGAGGTGCATCGCATTGACTTCAATTATGAAGTTGGAGACCTAGTTTTCTTGTAGGTGAAACTGCACAAGAGTTTGATCAAGCTGGGCAAGGGTGATAAAATTTCTCCTAGGTTCTTGCGACCTTTCGATGTTGTGGAAAATAAGGGACCCATGGCCTATCGACTAGTCTTTCATGATTCTTTGAGGCATATGCATGATGTATTTCATATATTTGGTTTGAGACATTATGTCAATGATCTTACACATGTGATTGATATGAGTTTTTTGCAAGTTTCGAAAGAGGGTGCACTCACGACGGAGCCAATTCGCATTCTAGACCATCACATTCGACAACTATGGAGTCAAACAATTGATCAAGTCAAGGTCGAGTGAGACAATTATAGTCCACACTCGGCTAAATGAGAGGATGCATATGATATGCATCAATAGTTTCCTTACTTATTTGATAGATTAGACATATAGATCTTGTCATATACTTTTATTAATGAATTTTATATAGTATACAACTTCGAGATGAAGTTTAAAACAAGAGGGGGTGTATGTAACATCCTGCTCTTGTGAGAACTTGTTATCGACTTATTCTTTGAGGACACTTNNTTGTTTCTCTTGTGAATTCTTATGATGATGTTGATGGTTGTGATTTGATGTTATTTGATATATGTGTATTCACATATGCTATTGACAAGTTTCCCTAAGTGTGCAGGACACTAGACAGATTGTGGATGTTGAAGACATCAATGGACCTCCTTGGACTCTAGATTGAGTGAGGGAGTAGATTGTATTGGTTTGAGTATTTCATTTATGCATATGTGACATATAATTGATTGTAGTATGATTTTGTATATGGATTGCTGATAGTTTTAAGTTCATGGATGTGGGCTAACAATTGTTTGTTAACCTCACTCACATAAGGAGTAAAGGGGCCATGGACATAGACCCGACATTAAGGGAGAGGTGTGGTATCATCCATGTCACATCCTACTAGCACACCCATCATGGCTCAAATTGTAGGTTAACGATTACATAGTTTGAGAGGTCCACGATGTCGTGAGGGAAGACTGGGACAATCACTCAACAAGATTTATAAGGGGGGCACAATAAAGCAAGGTCCTTATTCTTTAGAAGCTCTTAGTCTCTCACAAGGTCGCCCGAATGGAGTGTTGACTCCAGGGTTTGGAAAACTACCAAAACCAGTCAAAGGTGAGTGGCACCCTTGGAGCATGAAGTGTGTCTTGAAGGACACATCGTGTAAATAAAATTTGAGTCAATGAATCTAGGTGGCCTAGAAAACCGTGAGAGAATAATTAAACCTTGTAAAATCTTGAGCGTTGTCGGATTAATTAATAAATAAATAAATTAAAGAATGAATTTATTAATTGTAAACCCCAAAGGAAATCTAAGCCTATTCAACTTTAATCCTAAGCCTAAGTTCTTATAGGAAGCTACCACTAAATTATTAACTAATTGAAATAAATTAAATAAAAAGGGAATCAAATAAAAAAAGTTAAGAATATAAAAGGGGTGAATTATATTTAAATATTGACATAAGGAACATGTGTTCAAGAAAATGTAAAAATAAGGTTTTTAAAATAAGAAAGAAACAAAGATGAGAGAATGTGTACCCATAGAAATGTATCTAAAGTCTAGTTAACACCAGTCTAAGTAGAATAAGATTCATATTTTAACTCAACTCAGATTTAGTAAGACGTCATTAATTAATTAGAAATAAGTGGAATAAAGACACAACTAGGAGTGATTTAAGGAGGAATTTTAGGAAGGGTGAAAGAAATTGAATTTTATTAAAATAAATTGTGGAAATATTTGTGCAACTTGGGGGAGAGGATGACAAGTGTAAGGGGGAAATAATTCTAAATTATTTAATTAAAAAGTGAATTAATTGTGAAAGTGGGGATGTGTCATGGAGAAATTCTATAAAACAAAAGTCCTAGATGATAAATTGATCAGAGTGGTTATGGGTAAAGTTATGTTGCATAAATTTTGACTGGTTTTACTTGTGAGAGTTGGATACTGAGCTTGAGAGAGAGTGGTGGCTCTACCTTGCAAGACAAGCTTGAAGCATGAGTATTTTTCTGGCTGGTTGTGTGCATGGCCTCTTTAAATATTAGTGAACTAAGGGAAAAGAAGGGTACTCCTAGATTTTGGCTAGGAGGTACTAGTGAAGTCTCAACGAAGCGAAGGGTCGGGAGGAGTGTCGTCGCCAGAGAATGTCTAAATTATCTTTGCCATCATTTACAATACTCTATTTGGACTGAAAGTTGTAACAATAATAATTGTCTAGTTGTTTATAAATTGTTGTCACTGTACCCAAATTTTGATATCGAATTTACAATTTGTCTTGATGCTTTTGTGTACTCTGTAAGGTGAATTTATATGTTGTCATTTCGAATTTAAAAAAAAAAAGAGAAATGGATTCCTATATAGAGAGAGAGAGAGCTCGAATTATCTTGTTCTGTGTCAAAACTTTCCAATCAATTTAATTTAATTTATCAGTTTTCGTAATTGTGATGAATGCATTGAAACAGTTCATGTTTGGAAGATAGAATTAATGTTGGGTTACATGTTGAACTTGTGTAAAATCCCTTGAAAAGAAGGAAATTTCTTATCCTTCATTGCGCATGGCGAAGGAATTTTGTTGGAACAAATCCTTGCGTGTTAAGCTAACAAATTGTGCGTGCCCTTAAGCGCAATAATTTGATTGAAGTTGATTTTGTACATTATGGAATTCGTTTCTTGTTTGATGGATTTCCGTGGAACCTTCAAAAATATGTGAATGAATCACCTGCGCGTTGTCTTAGCTGAGTATGCAGGTAGGTGAGGATTAACTCCCATCCCTGGTGCGTTGGAGTCGGGTATAGATTCTTGTGTTTCGCTGCCTCCCCATTTAGTGGGTGATCTCTTGTGGCGGCCCTTACAAGCTAGTGTTTGGTGGATGGCACAGACTCATAGAAATGTTGGATCTATGGAGTGCAACGGAGATTAAGAGGTTGAATTTAAATCTGAGATAAAAATGTTGTTAAGTATAGATTTACCAACTTCCTCAAGGGATTAAGAGTGCAGGTTACAAACCCCAGTTGTCAGCGCTATGCCTTTCTTCTTTCATTTTTATTATGTGTGTTCTCTCTTATTTCCTTTGTTTCTGGAATACTGTTGGTGGTATGGTCATGATCGAGTGTAGAGATTTATGCCACTGAGCGCTGGAGTTACAGAGCGTTATGGCGAGGCGGACCTTACCTTGAAGGTTAAATTTTTTCCAACTCCCTTCGCAACTACTGATTTCGAACTCATAATCTTTGTCTTCTCGAATTTTATTTTAAGAATCTAAATTGTTAAACTTAAAAGCTGGAAGGATTCGATTCTACATGCAGCCAACCACTTCCTTGACGGACCTAGTTTTTAAACTCAATACCTTCCTCCTTAAATTCTCATCAAATATTATGTCCTCGCTTCGTTCTCAGATAAATTGAACCCAACTTCCCGAGTAGTTGTATTTTACTCCTTTATTTGATTAGGATAATTCCTTATTCGACTTCAATCAATTGTTCACTGTGATAACTTATTATTACATTTCTAAATGGATTGTAAGATGCCTTTTATTCCTCAGTTTTTTCTTGTAAGGTTCTGCCTTAATTTATCTTTAAGGGTTTGAAGANGCTAACAAATTGTGCGTGCCCTTAAGCGCAATAATTTGATTGAAGTTGATTTTGTACATTATGGAATTCGTTTCTTGTTTGATGGATTTCCGTGGAACCTTCAAAAATATGTGAATGAATCACCTGCGCGTTGTCTTAGCTGAGTATGCAGGTAGGTGAGGATTAACTCCCATCCCTGGTGCGTTGGAGTCGGGTATAGATTCTTGTGTTTCGCTGCCTCCCCATTTAGTGGGTGATCTCTTGTGGCGGCCCTTACAAGCTAGTGTTTGGTGGATGGCACAGACTCATAGAAATGTTGGATCTATGGAGTGCAACGGAGATTAAGAGGTTGAATTTAAATCTGAGATAAAAATGTTGTTAAGTATAGATTTACCAACTTCCTCAAGGGATTAAGAGTGCAGGTTACAAACCCCAGTTGTCAGCGCTATGCCTTTCTTCTTTCATTTTTATTATGTGTGTTCTCTCTTATTTCCTTTGTTTCTGGAATACTGTTGGTGGTATGGTCATGATCGAGTGTAGAGATTTATGCCACTGAGCGCTGGAGTTACAGAGCGTTATGGCGAGGCGGACCTTACCTTGAAGGTTAAATTTTTTCCAACTCCCTTCGCAACTACTGATTTCGAACTCATAATCTTTGTCTTCTCGAATTTTATTTTAAGAATCTAAATTGTTAAACTTAAAAGCTGGAAGGATTCGATTCTACATGCAGCCAACCACTTCCTTGACGGACCTAGTTTTTAAACTCAATACCTTCCTCCTTAAATTCTCATCAAATATTATGTCCTCGCTTCGTTCTCAGATAAATTGAACCCAACTTCCCGAGTAGTTGTATTTTACTCCTTTATTTGATTAGGATAATTCCTTATTCGACTTCAATCAATTGTTCACTGTGATAACTTATTATTACATTTCTAAATGGATTGTAAGATGCCTTTTATTCCTCAGTTTTTTCTTGTAAGGTTCTGCCTTAATTTATCTTTAAGGGTTTGAAGATTAGACTAAGTCCTTACCTATCATTGTTACGATGTGACCCTTACTTAATACATTACTTTATTAATCACAATTTTTATAAAGGCAGATTTGTTGACTGTAATAATTGCTTTTAATCGATTTCCTTGTCACTTATTTAGAACTGGTGAGTAAGTTGAGCCCTCACATAACTCTTACGATGAGGTGACCCCTTATAATATTTCATGGATTTTATTTCTTGCATTCGAGTCCCGACTTATGACGTATTTAGGATTGGGATCCTTAAACTTCCTTCATAGGATTTGTAATTGACTTTGGGTCTTCTTTTAATTAATTGATGGAATATTAAGTCAACTCTTGAGTTCTTTCTTATGGTTTAGATATGACCATGACCTTCTCTCCTTTCCCTAATAGATTGTAGATTAAAAATTGAGGTCTTATCCAGTGGTAGTATGTTGTTCTTTTATAAGGCTTACCCTTTCGATATGAAGGTAGTTGGACATCTCAGAATTTTAGTCCATTTGGATAACCTTAAATTTTATGATATGAAAAACTTTTTTGAGTCCTTAATGGCTTTTCTGTTGGGTTTTTCTTGAAAATTTCATAAAGGAACTCACAGTAGTATTGAATCTTATGTTTCACTTAAAGAAGAGTTCATATTTTCTTGTCGACCCTAAATGGAAGTAAAGTTAATGCACCCTTATTGTTTGCTTAAAGAAAAATGGACTTTCTTGTAGGGCCTTGAATAAATATGAAATTTTAACATTGAATTTTATATGTATTCTTAAAAGATTCCATAATAAAATATGGTATGTCTTATCACATGAAATTGTCAAGGGTCGCAGGTGACAACCATGAGCACAGAAAAACAGGCCGATGCAATTTTCGACGAGGGAGATCCCCTGTGCAGTTTGATTTAGTGCAATCTCTAAGCACGATTGGAAGGGCGTTATAATTGGCAAGCGAATAAGTTTTAGCGGGGGTGATAAGATAGAAGGTGTTCCGAGATCACAGGGACATTTAGACCAATGACCACGCTTCATTTCGGTGCCACAACATGCTCGGGCATTAAAAGTCCTCGAGAAAGCCGAAATATAAACCATGGTATTGCAGGAGGGTTACGTGGCATAAGCTAGTGAATTTCGGGCCCAAAAGTGGTGTGGGTCCAAACCAGTTTCGGCGGCCCCAAAATCACATGGTCATTCAATGCTGAATCCAGTAGCATCACGTGGTCGCCTCTTAGTCATCAAGCTTCATCCTGATCCCGAGGTAAAAATAGTTAATGAACAAGGACTCGTAGTTGAAACCTCGTCTCACTCCATAAATAGAAGGGATGGGGGGGTCTGGCCGTGGAGACATAACTGTCATCCCGAGGTACTACGATGGATGGTTTTTCCTGCAGGGTCATGCTAATCCGAGCTTGCATTTGATAGAAGATACACACACAGTTTGACATAACGATGTTCAATGGAAAATCCTTGGACATGATGGCCAGCTCATGCTCCTATCAGTTGTCCACTGTTTTGGTTACAAATATATCAGTTAAAGAATATGTTTGGGTGGTCGATGGTTGAGCAGAGATCCCTACTTTGTAATAATCTGATAGCAGAGTTTTTCTCTGGTTATGTATGAGACCTGAGACTTTATCATTAATAGAAGTCAGTTTCTTTCATCATCTTGTTTCCTCTTGTGTTGAAACACTCGTGCATTAATGATCAAGATGAGATGTTGTAGTTGTATTGTAATGTAGGTTTGATTATAATGTTTCTATGATATGTTTCAATATTTTCTTCCATTGTCCTATTTCCTCTTATGTTGAAATGCCCATGCATGGATGATCGAGACAAGATGTTGTAGTTGTATTGTAATGGAGGTTTGATTATAATACTACTATGATATATTTCAGTACCTTAAACTTAAGTTCAAGAGAGATCTTCTGCCTGAGTTTTTCTACCCCAAGCTACTTGAAGTCTGGATTCTCATGGAAGACTTGTCCACTTTCCTCACCAAGTGTTCCTCCTTCTCACCTTTAAGCTTAAACCACTGACTAAAGTTAATGAAAACCTCACTTATTTATGCATTGCTAGCCTAATTTGCTGTGTTAAAATATTATTATGTCGAGCTCTGTCCATTTGACTTCCACTCATAAACCAACCTCCACAAACCTTTTTGATGGGTACAAGGCTTATCCTCCTACAATCTAAGGGTGACTCTCATTGCTAACATTCTTGGCATAGTTTCTAGGGAATGATTTGAATACTTTTCCCAAGGATTGAATGACAAAGAAATCTTGATTCCGAAGGTGCATTCAAAATCAATACCTTGAATATTGCAGCTTGCACCTAGAGATTCCATTGTTTCAATTGTGGCTTCCAAAGGCAGACACACGAGGTATACTCCAGAGTAGCCTCTGGAAAAACCTGAAGCTGACCCAGATAATATTATCAAGAAATATGTAATGTCCTCGGCCATCAACCCCAAGGCCAGGCCAATGCTACTACGCGAAAAAAAAATCTCATACTTATTTATATATATAACATGAATTTAATAAAATGAAACACATTTAACTCAGAGTAGGCACAAGATTACTGCTAATATGCAGATTTAATGGACATAACAGTAATTCATGATTACAATGGAATACGTGATACATATAAGCATCACAAGCATGGAAAACATAATATTAAGCATAAGATGATACTTACCTTTGAAACCATGGTAATTCCACCAACTAAGTGCAGGCCTTCCATGAAACTCCTAGCCTTAGACCATGCTGCTCATTAGTCTCAGCATTAGGTCACCCCGAGTTGGGACTAACCTCCACCCAAGGCAAGGAATCCTAGGCTAGGCTGATATTACAGGGAAATCTACACAGAATCACTCAAATGATTCTTCCCAGGATGCCTTCTTATGCCCACTACTCACAGACTCTCATTCCCCACATGTTTGTTCCACCTGGGAGTATACGCCTTCACAAGAATAGTCCATAAGTGCTTCACCTCCCTCCCTGGGTCTCGACAACAGGCTGGATCAAGAAGTCTCAAAGCTCCGTAGCTGGTACTGGACTCTCTCTTGGAGAAAACCACTTCCTAGAAAACTCTGTATCACCTGGAGAAAGCTGCTCACATGCCTGACATCCTATAGCTTCCAACAACAATCACCTCCCTCACCTAGAGAGAAGTTACACACAGGTTCAGCATGAACTTACACTGGCCAGCAAGCCACGTGCAGTCCAGCACTGCGTGGCCACAACAGTCAACTGGGAAAACAGACACGGTCTTTCGAAACTGGTGACAGACACATACTTCAACCCAACCCAGCTCAACAATTACTAGATATACTCACGGTTATGGTTTCGGGATTGTGCAAGGTGTACAGAGATCCCACACATAGGATCGACGGTTCAAAACAGAGGGTGTACTGGCTTTCCCCGAAACAAACACATACATTTCCCCCGGTTTCAAAGTTGTGTGAGGGTATTCTTGTAGAGGTCAGACAAGATTCACGTTCAGATGGTCGACGGTGGAAATGGAGGAGGAACCTACGCAGCCGTCGACGGGAATGGAAGCAGAACCCCCAACACGACTCATTTCCACAGTTTTAACTGCATGTGCTTGGGTTGACACTTGTCACCCATGAAGCTGCATGCACTTCATAGCATGCATTCCCTTTTGCACATGTTCCCCTTCCAGGAACTTAGGATAAAAACATAAATTTCACATGTGTTTTTGGAATAATATTAAAATATTATTCCCAAGGACTTAAGCCCCTGCGTTGAACACTTAGCCTCTCTTTCCCACCTTCCAACCCTTAATCTCTTACCCACTCTGTGGAAGCTTAGTCCCCCATCACTCATTCATCGTGGTCGGTCTGCACGCAACAGTGTTTATATTTTATTAATAATGTGCATAGTTACATGTACAAAATCAGGCTCTTGGCCTTCAACACTTAGGTTCTCTAGCCTAATAATCACATAAGCCCACTAACTTATATAAACTTGGCTCACCAACCTATAAAACATAATTACAATTTATAATGCAAGCTTTATACTTCATAAACATGATTTACAACAGGGCTTGGCATTGGGGACTTTACAATCCCCCTCCCTTATTTCTATACTGTCCTCAATGCAACCTTACACTGCATCTGCAAGCTTTTCCAAATTTTCAAAAAGATGCAAGTACTTTTCCCTCATAAAATCTTCATGTTCCCATGTCATGTCCTCAGGACCATACCAGGTCCACTAGACCTTTACAAGCCCTATAGCTCGATTCCGGAGCTATTTGTTTTTCCTGTCCAATATGTGCACATGATGCACTTGCAAGACACCTTCTTGTTCCACCTGAATCACATTCCAATCGATAACATGATTAGCATCTGGTAT
>SNQJ01S0020376.1:39669-55154 GCA_010110895.2 Picea sitchensis | reverse complement strand
AATCGATAACATGATTAGCATCTGGTATATATTTCTTAAGCAATGAAACATGAAACACATTATGTACAGTCATAGATGCAGGTAATGTAATCATATATGCAACTGGCCCAATCCTTTCCAGGATTTCAAATGGCCCACAAAATCTGGCTGCCAACTTGGCGCAAGTTCCCAACTTCAGGGAACTCCTGTTAGCTTTCACTTTCAGGAAAACATGATCACCCACTTTGAACTCTCTGTGGGTTCTTCTCTTATTAGCATAACTTTTATGCCTGTCCTGGGCAACTTTCAAATTCTTCTTAATTTTTATCATTTGGTCCTCCATCTCCTTGAGCAACTCTGGCCCAACTACTGCTCTATCAGCTGGATTATCCCAGCTCACTGGAGTATTTCACTTTCTTCCATAAACTGCTTCAAGTGGGCTCATCTTCAACGATGCATGATACCCATTGTTGTAGGTGAATTCCACCAAGTGTAGGTAGTCTTCCCATCTTGATGGTTTGTCCATCACATACATTCTTAGTATGTCTTCTATTACTCTGTTCACCCTCTCTGTCTGTCCATCAGACTCAGGATGATAATTTGTACTAAAGTTTAAATTTGTTCTGAATCCTTTGAACAATCCTTTCCAAAAATTCGAGGTGAATTTCGAGTCTCTCTCAGACACAATCGTTTTAGGAATTCTGTGAAATCGCGCCACTTCCTTTATGAAAATATCAGCAACATCTGTTGCCTTGTGAGTAGTTTTCAGTGGAAGAAAATGGGCAACTTTTGTAATCTTCTCCACCGCCACCATGATCGAATCATGCATCTTGTTTGTTATGGGCAATCCTGTAATAAAATCCATCGTTTCTACTTCCCACTTCCAGTCAGGAATGGGTACAGGTTGCAACAACCCTGCTGGGTGCCTATGCTCAGCTTTAACTTTATGGCACTCCATACATCTGGCGATGTATTCAATGATCTCTCTCTTCATACCTGGCCAAAAGTAATGGCTCCTGCCTGCTGCCACAGTTTTTTGATGTCCAGGGTGTTCCGCATAAGTCACGTTATGCATTTCTCTTAGAATCGCAAGTTTCAAACCATGGACATTAGGTATATACACTATATTTTTGTACAAAAGTATTCCATCAACTTCCAAGGTGTAATCTTCCTCTTTTTGTGGTCTCTCACTTTGTTGTAGCTTTGCTACCAAGTCTCTATATTGCAAATATGTATTTGCATCTTTCAAAATTCTATCCTTAATATCAGTCATGTACATGCTAATGGCTGAAGCAAATAAGTTGTGCACCTTTTTGCTGAGTGCATTGGCCACCTTGTTTTCCTTCCCTTTGATATGCTTGATATCAAATTCATACTCACACAGACATTCCAACCACCTACTTTGCCTAGCATTTAAGGTTGGCTGATCAAACAAATATTTCAGTCTGTTATGGTCTGTTCTAAGTTCAAACCTCCTTCCCATGAGGTAATGCCTCCATTTCCTCAGAGCATCAACTATGGCTGCCAACTCCAAGTCATGGGTTGCATAGTTCTTTTCGTGCTCTTTTAATTTTTTGGACTCATAATATATTACAAATCCATTATGACTAAGGACTCCTCCCAACCCTTGTTTACACGCATCCATGCACACCATGAAATCCACATTTGGATCTGCAATCCTCAAGATTGGAATGCTGGTTAACAATTGCTTCAATCGTTGGAAACTTTTCTCACACTCTTCAGTCCACTAAAACATTTTCTCCTTCCTTTGCAAGGAAGTGATAGGGTGAGCTATCTTTGAGAATCCTGTGATAACCCTTCTATAATAACCCGCTAGACCCATAAAGTATCTAACTTCTACCACATTCCTTGGTGTTGACCATTCTCTGATGGCCTCAACCTTCTCAGGGTCCATGATGATCCCTTCTTTTGAAATAATGTGCCCCAAGTAATTGATCTTCCTTTGATAAAACGATCATTTACTCAACTTGGCATATAGCTAATGTTCTCTCAAAACTTGCAGCACCATCCTCAAGTGTTGTTCATGCTCTTCCTCCGACTTGGAATACACCAAAATGTCATCCAGGAAGACTATGACAAACTTGTTTAGATAGTCCCTGAATACACCATTCATCAAGCACATAAAAACAACAGGTGCATTCGACATCCCAAATGGTACCACTGTGAACTCGTAATGACCATACCTTGTTCTAAAGGTGGTCTTACTGATGTTTTCATCCTTTATTCTTACCTGGTGGTATCCCGATCTGAGATCTATCTTCAAAAATATTTTCGCACCTTTCAACTGATCGAAAAGATCATCGATCCTCGACAGAGAATACTTGTTCCTGACAATTACTTTGTTCAACTATCTGAAATCAATGCATAGCCTCAACGTTCCATCCTTTTTCTTCACGAATAGGACTGGGGCACCCCAAGGTGACACGCTTGGGAGAATGTACCCCTTCTTTAGAATCTCTTCAAGCTTCAATTGAAACTCTTTCAACTCTGGCGTACTCATTCTATAAGGAGCCTTTGACACCGGAGCTGCTCCAGGCATCAAGTTCATAGAGAAATCGATATCCCTTTTTGAAGGTAATTGAGGTACTTCCTGGAATACATCCTTGAACTCTGTTAGTACTACATGATCCTCAATCTTTGAGACTTCATCTCTGGATGCTTCCTCCACACGGGCTGCAAACAATTGACGGCCTTTTCTGTAGCACTTCTTCAGCTGCATTTCTAATATTTCTCTAACAACCACAGCTCTGGGAATTCCTTGGATTGTTTTTGGATTCCTTTCTTCATCTAAGAAAGTGACTTCCTTGTTCCGGCAGTCCAAGATGGCATGGTGTTGGTCCAACCAGTCCATCCCAATTAGATAGTCATAAGAGCCTAAAGGTAGAATATTCAATTCAACCTTCGTGCTCAATCCCTTCATGTCCACAGGACAGGACTTAACCAACTCAATAATTTTCCTCTTGGCTCTTGTAGCCAACTGCACTAACCAAGACTTTTCATGTTTTCTTCTTGATAAATGAAAACTTTCCACCACTCTAGGATCTACATAACTATGGATAGCACCTGAATCAATTAAAATAATAAATGGTTGGTTGTTAATCATACCTTCCACTTCAATCATGCACAACTAAAATTCCGCTTGCTTGTTGTCTAGGGCCACATAGATCATTGGCATTCTACTGCCCATGTCCTCCACTGTTTCAGCTTGTTGAACATTATTGACAGCTCTTTCTTTGCCATTTTTATGGGGACAATCTCTGTACTTGTGGTTCTCTTTACAACCCCAACACTGAATGGGCATCTGTCTCATCCTTTGTTCTCCCACTTCATCCATTCTCGGCTCTCTAAAAAATGTATGTCCTTGAGGACTATTTCTGAAAAAGGGAGGTTTGTTTCCCTTCTGCCTCCGTTCCTTATTGAACTTTTGTTGGTCATCCCAAGCCTTCCGAAACATAGGATTTTCTCTTTGTTGTTCATATACGCATTTCCCTCTTCTTATTGTTTCTTCCATAGTCTTAGGATCATCATACTGAATCTTTTCACCAATGGAAGGTGGTAGTCCACTCAGATACCTCTGAATATTGACAGCCTCGTCTTTAATGAATGGAACATACTTCAGTAATTCCAAAAAATTTCGTTCATACTCATCAATGGTCATGCTGCCCAGCTTGAGTTTGAAGAACTCCTTCATCTTTTTGTCATAGTATCTTTTTGTCAGGTATTTCCTTGTGAAATACCTCTTGAATTCCTTCCATGTGATATCTTTCTCTCTAATGTGTTGCACCTGCACAAGTTGATCCCACCACATGGATGCTTTTCCTTTTAGTTGATACATTGCAATTCTTCCTTCTACATGAGAGGAATAATTCTGCAGTTGGAAATATTTCCTCATGCCAAGCAACCATGTTTCAGCATCCTCCTCCTTCTTATGTTCTCCATCAAACGTAGGAGGCTTAATATTATTCATCTCCCCTTTCAATTCATCCATCTCAGATCTCTTGTGCTTTTCGATAGGAGATGGCATTGAACTACTGTGTTCTTCCCTACTGGAATGCTTTGGGGAGCAAGGACAATGTCTACTGACACTACTTGATCTTATTTTTCTCTCAGGGGTCCTGCAACTCCCTATTTTGCTTGATTCACTCGCTTTTTCCAATTTCCTTTATATTCTTTCTAGGCTCTTCAACATCTGTAAGTTGAATTCACCCTACCTATCCCTAACCCTCATGAGATTTCATCTATCGGATTGACGCGCCTAGGGTTCTTTCTGTAATCCTTCAATGATTTTCATCATATTCCCTTCCTTATCCAATTATCTTCCGTGTGCATTGGAGTTCGATCCTTTGACTCCCAAATTGGCATCCCTTCCCTCTCTTTCGTCCTCTAAATCAGAAGCAATCCACACCTCTTCCATTTCTATACTCGTCGTCAATTCTCGGTTGTCTTGACACTCGTTGAACTCTGCACACACAACGTGCAGTCAACCAAATTTTGTCAGGCATTAAACCCTTAATAAAACTTACACATTCATAAACCAACGTGAATAAGAAAAACATTTTGAATCCACTAAGTTTTTTGAGCTCTGTTTGGATCTGCAATTTTTGAGACTTCGGGACTTCGGGTTTCGGGTTTTCAGTCCACGAGGCTCTCATACTCGCTTTTGGGACTTCAGGTTTCAGGGTTTCGGTCCACGAGGCTCTCATAATCGCTTTTGGGACTTCGAGTTTCAAGGTTTCGGTCCCTGAGGGTCTCATACTCACTTTCGGGACTTTGTGTTTCGGGTCTTCAGTACCCGGGAGTTCATGATGTAGTGACTCCCAACCTCTTGTCACTCCAATCCATGAATTCCTAAAATTTGGTTTCCTTGCCCTCTGGGCCCACAACACAGCTGTCTCCCACATCCACAGTGGCGAGTGGCACACTTAGGAAGGTTCACGTCACATATGGTGACGTCATCGGGTCCCACCACTCTCGCTTTTCTTCTCGACCCACTGGCACATGGTACACATCCATGTGCCCATGTCCCTTCCAAGTGAAATCCAACAGTCATACCTTTCTCAGATCTAAGGCACATATCCTTTCGTCATTTCAGGGGTGTTCACCCCTCCTCAGTTTTGGTATTTCACGACTTGCGAAAACAAGGGTCTTTCCCTTGGTTTCCAAGGTGTTGAAATGCCGACTGGCAGCCACGTGTCCCTTCGATGGACAATCCTCATGATTTTGGGATTTTGCATACTGCGATTTCCACACTCTTGTGCAACTCCAAAGGGTTTTAATCCTTGTGCACGTTCTCCAGATCTAACAGTTGTGAGCGTTCTCCTTTCCTCCCAAACATATTCTATGGCTCCAACACTTCTGCTGTGGAGTTCTCTCTCTCCCTGTAGCCATATACCACACCGGTTGTAGTTTTATAATACCGCTACACCTCCTGAGCTTTGTAATATGGTCAAGTAGCCCGTTGACACTCGGAGAACATTATGAGGTCTGAAATTAGTCCTCCAGATACAATATCTTCTCAAAACCTTGGTCCAAAGGCCACTTATCCGACCCATCTAGGCTCAGCGTTGAAACCTTGGCTCTGATACCAAACTGTAATGCCCTCGGCCAACATCCCCAAGGCCAACGCTACTACGCGGAAAAACAATCTCATACTTATTTTTATATATAACATGAATTTAATCAAATGAAACACATTTAACTCAGAGTAGGCACAAGATTACTGCTAATATGCAGATTTAATGGACTTAACAGTAATTCATGATTACAACGGAATACATGATACATATAAGCATCACAAGCATGCAAAACATAATATTAAGCATAAGCTGATACTTATCATTGAAACCATCGTAATTCCACCAACTAAGTGAAGGCCTTCCATGAACCTCCCAGCCTTAGACCACGTTTCTCATCACTCTCAGTAGTAGGTCACCCCCAATCTAGGACTAAGCTCCACTCAAGGCAAGGAATCCTAGGCTAGGCTGAGGTTACAGGGAAAACTACACAGAATCACTGGAAGGATTCTTCCCAGGATGCCTTCTTACACCCACTAATCACGGACTCTCATTCCCCACATGCTTGTTCCGCCTGGGAGTATACACCTTCACAAACATAGTCCATCGATGCTTCACCTCCCTCTCTAGGTCTTTGCAACAGGATCGATCAGGAAGTCTTAGAGCTCCGTAGCTAGTGATGGGCTCTCTCTGGGAGAAAACCACTTCCCAGCAAACTCTCTCTCACCTGGAGAGAGCTGCTCATAGGCCTGACAACCTGCCGCTTCCAGCAACAATCACCTCCCTCACCTGGAGATAAGTTACACAGAGGTTCAACACAAAGTTACACTGGCCAACAAGCCATGCGTAGTCCAGCACTGCATGGCCACAACAGTCAACTGGGTAAATAGACACAGGCTTCCCAAACAGGTGACAGACACATACTGCAACCCAACCTGACTCAGCAATTACTAGATAGACTCACGATTATGGTTTTGGGACTATGAAAGGTGTAAAGAGATCCCACACATAGGCTCAATGGTTCAGAACAGAGGGTGTACCAACTTTTTCTGAAACAAACACAGACATTTCCCCCAGTTTCAGAGTTGCGTGAGGGTATTCTTGCAGAGGTCAGATGGGATTCACATTTAGATGGTCGACAGTGGAAATGGAGGAGGAACCTATGAAGTCGTCGAAATGAATGGAAGCATAACCCCCAACACGACTCATTTCCACAGTTTTAATTGCATGCGCTTGGGTTGACACTTGTCACCCATGAAGATGTACGCGCTTCATAGCATGCGTTCCCTTTTGCACATGTTCCCCTTCCAGGAACTTAGGATAAAAACATAAATTTCACATGTCTTTTTGGAATAATATTAAAATATTATTCCCAAGGACTTAAGCCCCTAGGCTCAACACTTAGCCTTTGTTTCCCAACTTCCAGCCCCTAATCCCTTACCCATTCTGTGGAAACTTAGTCCCCCATCACTCATTCATCGTGGTCAGTCTGCACGCAGCGGTGTTTATATTTTATTAATAATGTGCATAGTTACATGTACAAAATCAGGCTCTTGGCCTTCAACACTTAGGTTCTCTGGCCTAATAATCACATAAGCCCACCAACTTATATAAACTTGGCTCACCAGCCTATAAAACATAATTACAATTTATAATGCAAGATTTATACTTCATAAACATGATTTACAGCAAGGCTCGGCCTTGGGGACATTACAAAAGGAATGACCTATAAAGAAGGAATTTCAACTGCTCTACCAGGTGATTATGGTAATTTACATGATTCTTCTTTTAAAACTCCGGTAGCTCTATCCAATTCTTCTTTTATACCATCTGTTGGAGTTTCCTGAAGTTTAGATTTTGAAATATTTCCTCTTGAACGTCCCCCTTCTACTCTTCATTTGGAAGGATAAATTTTTGAAACCCCTATTTCCCCTGATATTGTAAGGTGGTTTAGACTCGAGAGCTTAGAAGACTTTCCCAATTTGGGTTTTCCTACTCCTCTATCTATCAAAGTTGTTGTAACTAAAGAGGGGGGAAATTATTTTCCTTTAAACCCTATACCATTATCCTCCAACACTAAACCTCTTCCCCTTTCCCCTAGAAATACAATTGCAGTCCTATCGGTCCAAAATCCATCTCCCCCTTGTTCTCCTATAGTTTAGATCCCAATGGAAAGTGCTAATATTCCTATAAATAGGATGAATTCCATATTGGCTGCTAGATATGACCCTCTTATTTTACCTCAACCTATGAATGATCTCCTAGTTGGAGATTACCTTAAGTACATGCCCAAGTTCATAGGGGTGGAAGACATATCTGCACGAGAACACCTTTCAACTTTTTATAGTTATGCAGATAACCTTAACATTGAAAATGAAGATGTGTGGATGAGAGTATTTGTATAGATCCTTGGTGGTGAGACTAGGAAATGGTTTAGGAGCGTGACTCTTGTATCTAATGATGAGATAGAAGCTCTTCATGATTCATTCTTGAGGCATTGGGGGGATAAAAAATATTTTCTTTATTACATTGTAGACTTTGGGTCCCTTAAGAGGAAAGAGGGGCAATATGTTTCAGACTTCTCAAAAATATTTAATAAAATGTACAATAATATTCCCACTGAAATAAATCCTACAGAAACCTATACCAAGATTACTTATGCCAACACTTTTGACCCTAAGTTTTTCCTCCTGTTGAGAGAAAGAAGAGCTTAGCTCTCTTCCAAGATGTATCCCTTGAAGTAAAGTCTAATATATTGGTAGATGAAAAAATTAGGAGTAAAGTTGATAAAGACAGAAGAAAAGGTAGGGATGAATCTTCAACCTTTGATTCCTTTGTTGCCTACCCTCGAGTGGATGAATTAACAAAACTGGTAAAATCACTTTCTGCAGAAATGGAAAAGTTGAAACTTGAAGGAAAGAAGAGCTATAGGAACACCCAAAATGCTGATAATAAGGGTAATTTCATAAGACCCAATAATTCCCCTCATATCATCCAAAGAGATCAAACAAATAGTGATAGGGATGATTACAAAATCCAAGCCCCTATCAAAAATAACCTTGTTACTGATGAATAAGGAGGGGAGGAGGAAGATAATCCCAAAATCCATTATCTTGGTCACACCTATTCATCTCCTCATTTAACCCAATCTACATATGAGGAGTCCCTCATGGCTAGTCATATAAATGAATTGAGAAAAGGAGAAAGGTCCAATGGAAATCCAAATAGATACAACTTAAGGTCAAAGAAGAAAAAAGGGAATCCTGGCATTTCTCATCAGCCTACTATAGAAGAAAATCCTCCTAAGAGTGTGGCAGATAACAACAAAGAAAAAGAGGCACAAAACCCCTAGGCAGTGGTTAAAATCCCTACCCCATAATTAAAGGATATTCTGAAGCCTCCCTCATCTTTTAGCTTTGAGAATGAGATTCAAAAAATCAAAATCCTTGTACCTTTTTTGGAGGTAATTAAGATTGAGGAGTTTAAAGGGTACCTTTCCAAAATGATGCAACCTAAACCTTCATCTTATTGCACAAATTGAGTCAACCTTCAATATAAAAAACCATTTGTCATCTTGGGACCTTTGGTAGAGGATAGAGATGACTCTTCCCCTCCTTTATATACATCGTTGAACATTCATAACAAAGTGTTGCACAACTATTTGATGGATTTAGGGGCATATCATAATATCATTCCTAAGACTGCCATGGATTAGCTGGGGTTGGAAGTTACAAAAACCTAGCATGACCTATACTCATTTCATTCCAGGAAGGTGAAGTGTCTTGGGGTTATTAAAGACCTAGTTGTTTCCTTGTTCTAATTGCCAATGAAAAGTGTGGTCATGCATATTGTGGTGGTTGATGTCCCCCCTAAGTTTGGGATTCTCTTGTCAAGATATTTGATAAAAAGGCTAGGGGGGGATTTTCAGATGAATCTTTCATATGCCATCATTCTTGTGTTTGGGGGAGAACATAGAAGGCTTTATAGGGAATAAAAACTTGCCTACATTATCAGTGATGAAGTGAATCCTACCAACCACCCCATTTTTGTAGTTGATACTGATCTAGGAACCAATATGTTACAACTCACTGATGATCCTCAACCACTTGTTGAAATCAAAAAGAGGCCTCTTACCTTTGGTGAAGATCCTCCTCCCAATACCTCTGTTTGAAAGATGTTTTTTTATGGATCCTCTTCTAGCGAAAGCACTGGTGTTGGGGTAGTTTTTATTTCTTCTACACAAGAGATCATATCTTTGTCTTAGAATCTTGAATTTGAGACAACAAACAATGTGGAAGAATATGAGGATCTTGTTTTGGGTTAGAGGGATGATAAATACATGAGGATTGAAGAGCTAGCAGTGTTTTGGGGATATTGAGTTAATTGTTCATCAAGTCAAAAATCTGTATCAAGCTAAACACCCCAGGTTAAGGACCTACATAAATGAATTATAGGATCTTGTTGATAGTTTATTATTGTATTTTAATATCTCATTTGTTCCAAGAGAGGATAAGACTATGGAAGATTCCTTGGTTGTTTCAAAAAGTAATTTCATAATTCATTTGCCCCCTAAACTCAAGTATGATGTGGAAGTAAAGTATAGACCCTTTGTACCTGACAATGTCAAACATTGGAAGGTTTTTGAGGATGATCTTGAGATAAAAATATTTCTTGACACTGTAGATGGATTTTCTTCTTCACATATTGATCAAGATCATGATACTGAGGAAATCGCCCATGCTGATAATTTTTTGAATAAAATTGTTGACCATCATATTGTTCAGTTACCCAGTAACCATATTCCAAAAGGACTAGTCCCCTTAGAGATATTGTTTGATAGAAATCATTTTGATGTAAAGGTTAAAGGTTCAACTGAAAATGTTGACGTGACTGGATGCAATTTAGGTACAAGAGAGGATCCAAAGTATGTTAAGTTGTCTAGCAGTTTGTCAAAGGAACAAAGGGATGAGTATGTTAAGATTTTAAAAGAGTTTGATGATGTGTTTTCCTGTAAATATGAAGACTTAAGAACATATGACAAAGACATCATTGAACATAATATCTCTTTGAAAGAGGAGACCAAGCCTTTTATACAGAAGCTCAGACAGATAAATCCCATGTTGTTGCCTATTATGGAAAAAGAAGTGAAGAAGTTGTTGGATTCCCAGATCATCATTCCTTTGAGATATTCAGAATGGGTTGCTAACTTGGTTCCTGTGAGGAAGAAAAATGGGGAAATGAGTTTGTATGTTGATTTCAAGAATTTGAATATAAGCTCCAAAAAGGATAACTACCCCTTGCCAAAGATGGAGCACATTTTACAGAGAGTGACTGGTTCATCTAGGATGTCTATGATTGATGGATTCTCTGGCTACAATCAGATCTCTATCCTGCCTGAAGATAATGATAAGACAACTATCAATACTCCTTGGGACACATTCATGTATGCTAAAATGCCCTTTGAATTGATGAATGTAGGAGAAAACTTTTAGCGAGAAATGGGCATTGCCTTCATTTGGGAGAAGGAAAAATTTATCGTCATCTATATGGATGACATTACAATGTTCTCAAAATATGACAAAGTGAATTGTCATCATTTGAAGAAGGTCTTCCTAAAGTGTAGAAGGTTTGGGCTCTCTCTAAATCATAAGAAATCTTTGTTTTCTATGAAGGAAGGTAAATTATTGGGGCATGTTGTTTCAACAGAAGGGGTAGGGATTGATCCAAGAAGAGTAGAGGCCAACCAAACCTTATCTTTTCATAGATCTAATAAAGAGGTTCAATCTTTATTGGGTAAGATTAATTTTCTAAGAAGGTTCATCTCTAACTTTGTTGAATTAGTGAAGTACATTATAGCAATTCTTAGAAATGGAAATGAGGTGAAATGGAATGTTGATTCTAGAGATTATTTTGACCAAATAAAAAATTATTTGATTGAATCTCCTATGCTCATCATCCCTAACTATTCAAAGGAGTTTTGGATATTTTCCTTTGCCTCATTTGAGGCATTGGTTGTTGTTTTGCGGAAGAAAAATACAGAGGGGTTATAGAAGCCTATTTCCTTTTTCAACAGAGCATTGAGGGATGCATACATGAGATATAATATCATGGAGAAGCAGGCTTATGATTTCATCAAAGCCCTCAAGGATTTTAGAGTATATGTTCTACATTCAAATATTGTTTCATATGTCCATTCAGCCTTAGTGAAAGAGATACTTATCCAGCCTGACATAGATGGGAAGAGGAGCAAGTGGATGGATAAAATTATGGAATTTGACATTCAAATGAAGCCCACTAAAATAGTGAAAGGCCAAGGTTTAGTCAAGTTGTTGGTTGAATCATATTGCAAATCTTTAGGGGTTAATTTCATGAACATTAACTCATAAAATCATCAAGATGAGATTGCTGATAAAATATCTCATGCCAGTCCCAGCTTGTCAGAATGCACTTGGTATAAAGACATCATACATGTCCTGCAAATTTTTTGGCCTCTTGATGGCTTGGATAAGAAGATGGAGGCCCAAAGGGCCATAACTGATTTTCATGACAACTTTTGTGGGGGCCATCATTTTTGTAGGACCAAAGCTTATAATATCCTTAGAGTTGGTTATTTATTTCCTATCCCTTTTACTGATGTTTGTGCAAAGATTAGATCTTGTGTCAAATGCCGAAATTTTTCTGGAAAGCAACAACAAAAATACTTTCCTTTGAAACCTATGGTGGTTTCTGGACCTTTCAGCAGTGGGGCCTTGACTTCATTGGAGAAATCCACCCAACCTCAAGTGGTCAACATAGGTGGATTTTACCTCCCACAAGGTAATCATTAGCTTCATTGAGGATATCATGTCCAGGTTTGGTTGTCCAAGAAGGATTGTTACTGACAATGTTTCCTCCTTCAAAGTTGAACCATTAATCAAGTTCTTTGAACAATATGGGATTGCATTAATCCATTATACTCCCTACTACCCACAAGGAAATGGTTTGGCAGAGTCCTCTGACAAGAGCCTCATAAAGATCATCAAGAAATTGTTAGAAGACAATAAGAAATAATGGGATTGAAAGCTAAAATTTTCATTATGGGATGACATGCTTACAACAAAGAGGTAACTTGGTGTTTCCCCTTTTCAACTTGTTTATGGGGTTGAGGCTATCTTTCCTACTCATCTCTCCTTGCACGTGGAAAAATTCCTCGAGGACTACCAAGGAGAACCTGGTGATATGGCCTAGAGGATACAACATATGGTAGAAGTACAACAGACCAGGGAGAAACTACATGACAAAGGTCAAGACCATCAACATGAGATAAAACTAGCCTTTGACAAGAAGGTAAGAAAGGAATATTTATAGTTGGGTGATCTAGTGCGCAAATGGGATGCACCCAAGCAATACGAAGGAAAACATGGTAAATTCAAAGCCTTATGGATTGGTTCTTTGAATGTTTCTGAGGAACTTTCAAATAACACTTATAAATTGCAAAACTTGGAGGATTCCAAAATTTTTGGTGGCCTTGTCAATGGGTACTTTCTGAAAAAATAATTTTCGTAAGCCACGATTGGCTTTCCATCCATTATAAATATCACTTTCTCTTTATTTATGTTTAAATAATTGACCCCATGACCCAAAACATAAGGCATTGAAGGTGCTTGTTCTTGGAAGCTAACAAGGAGCATCCCAACCTCTATGGAGCCAATGTTATCACATGAAATTGTCAAGGGTCGCAGGTGACAACCATGAGCACACAAAAACATGAGGGTGCAGTTTCTAACAGTGGAGATCCCCTGTGCAGTTCAATTTAACATCATATCTAAGCATGGTTGGAAGGACGTAATAATTAGAAGGCATATAAATTTTAGCGGGGGTGCTAATATAGTAGGTGCACCCAGATCCCAGGGTTGTTCATATCAACAACCACACTTCATTTCAGCACCGCAACATGCTCGGGCATTAAAATCGTTGAACATACCGAAATATCAACCATGGTATTGCGGGAGGGATACGTGGTGGAAGCTGGTGAGTTTCGGGCCAAAAATTGGTGTGGGTCCAACCCACTTTCAATGGCCATGAAATCACGTGCTCATTCAACATTGAATCCAGTAGAATCACATGGTTGCCTCCTACTCGTAAAGATTCATCCCAATCTCGAGGTGAAAAAATTTAATGAACAAGGACTAGTAGTTTAAACCTCATCTCACTCCATAAATAGAAGGGATGGGGGGGGTCTAGCCATGGAGACACAACTGTCAGCTCGAGGTAGTATGATGGAAGGTTTTTCCTGTAGGGTCCTATTGATCCGAGATTGCATATGACAGAAGATACACACATAGTCTGACAGAAGGATGTGCAGGGGAAAAACCTTGGACATGATGGCCATATCGTGCTCCTATCGGTTGTCCACTTTTTTGGTTATAAATACATCAGTTAAATAATATGTTAGGGTGGTCGATGGTTGAGTAGATCTCCCTATTTTTTAATAGTTTTATAGAAGAATTTTTCTTTGGTTATTTATGAGACCTGAGACTTTATCATTAGTAGAAGTCAGTTTCTTTCATCATCTTGTTTCCTATTTTTTTGAAACACTCATGCATGGATGATCCAGACAAGATGATGTAGTTGTATTTTAATGTAGGTTTGATTATAATGTTGCTATGATTTGTTTCAGTACTTTATTCCACTTTCATGTTTCCTCTTATGGTGAAATGCTCGTGCATGGATGATCCAGACAAGATGTTTTAGTTTTATTGTAATGGAGGTTTGATTATAATACGGTTGTGATATATTTTAGTACCTTAAACATAAGTTCAAGAGATCTCTTGTTCTTGATTTTTTATGCCCCAAGCTTCTTGAAGGTCGGATTCTCATGGAAGACTTGTCCACTTTCCTCACTAAGTATTCATCCTTCTGACCTTTAATCTTAAACCACTGACTAAAGTTAATGATAAACACATTTCTTTATGCATTGCTAGCCAAATTTCCCATGTTAAAACATTCTTATGTTGAGATTTATCCATTTGACCTCCACTCATAAACCAACCTCCACAAACCTTTTTGATGGGTACTAAGCTTATCCTCTTGCAATATGAGGGTGACTCTTAGTGCTAATAGTATGGATGAACTGGGGTAGAATTTACTAGACACAAAAACTTGAACACCAGAGAAGGATACTTGACCTTATCAACCCTAACCTTGGAAAAATTACTTTTAATCCCTTGAAGAAAATCCTTATAAAATAATATGCTCATATGGTCTTATTGTCCTTATGTTTATTTTCACACTCAACGAGATTATTTTTTCTTAATGTTGATTAAGTAAAATATATTTCCTTTCACATATATGAATGATAGATGCTTGTGATACTTGTTTACGATCTTGCGCCACTAAGTTAAAGTTCTGGAATAACATAGAATGATGCAGTTGATAAAATATTGTCCTTGTCCTTCCTTGGGTAGATGTAGTGTTACACATTATTTTCATCATCCCTATGATAGTTAATGATGTAAACCTATCTATTGCCTTCAAAGGGGTCAATGGTTTGAGTTCCTGAATAAAGAAGGGAGAAGACCTTTTCCTGAGAGAAGAAGTTGCATTCTCTGTTGGAAAAACCCTATTAAAGAGGATGCTCGCAGGTCGCTATATAGGCAGGGTGCGAGAATGTCTAATTCTCGCAGGTTGCACCATAGTTGGGTTGAGAAATGTTTGCAGGTTTCTCTATAGACAGGGTGCGAGAATGCTTACACGTGGGAAAAACGAGTGTTTTCTTGAATCTTCTAGAAGGAGAAACTTCCATGGTGAGGTGGCATCCAAATGGTTTGGATCTTACTCGCTTTCATACTTTAGTGGGATCATCCTAACCTCCTCACCTTATCCTCTTTAGCTTATAAAAGGAGAGGAGCTCTCATGGAGAAGGGCTAAGTTGGATTTGGCTTGGAATTATTAGCTTGGTTGGAGTGTCTTTGAGTTTTTCCTTTGTCAAGA